>JAVQJD010029663.1:0-10976 GCA_036023655.1 Nannoperca australis | reverse complement strand
GTGTGTGTGTGTGTGTGTGTGTGTGTGTGTGGAGGGGGGATAGGGAATTTCCGTCTTCTTCTTTAACCTTTATTTAACCAAGATATCCCACTGAGAGCAAGAATCTCTTTTCTAAGGAGACCTGCAGCAGACATTGTGCCCTGAAGCTACAGGAGTAGTCAAATACACACACACACACACACACACACTGAAACACACTCATGTACGATTAAATAAAACTTCTATGCCTCGACACCTTAATCCTACATTGTATGATCTGGCTGGCAGCTTGGTGTGGGACTATAACAGTATTTTAAATATTGTTGTCAGATGCCATTCAGTTTGGCCTGATTTACACCACCCTTTTCCCGTCTTCTTCACTCCCCTGTGCATTTTAACCACCCGCCTTGTCCTTTAAGAAGACCTGAAGGGAAGGTCGGGAGGGAAAGGACAAAGAGGAGAGTAGCGGAGGGAAAAAAATGTCAATTACAATTACCAATAATAATCATTATAATTAAGCAATCACTTAATAGAAAATCAAATTATTGTGGGGGGTGACAGTGGGACAGAAGGAGGTCCCGTGGGACCGTATTACTTTCTGTTCTTTTATTTGGCTGGAGAACTTTCCTCTTATTGTCTTTCCTTGTTTTTTGGGCTGGGAGGAGTCGCCAAGGGGGCTTTATTAACTGGTAGCCTAGGGTGGTGATATTGGTTTTTTTGGGAGGTGGGATAGGTTTTGGAGGAATATGTATTAATATTAATACGTTTTTGGGATGAGGAACTGGAGGAAGAGGGGTGAGCAGGGCGGGTGAGGGTGGGGAAGCAAAGGCGGTCATAGATCCACAAAATCACCCCCTCTCCCCTTGCCTCATTCATCCCCTTTTTCTTATCCCCTCTTCTTCTGTGGGCATCACCACTAGCAGAGGGGAGAGTTGTTTTGGAGTCGGATGTTCAGTTTAACAGTCAACAGGATAAGAGGAAGAACCCCAAACACACAAATACGCACATTTAGGGTTAGTACACTTGCTCCGGTATGCAAAGGGGTTGCCTAATAATAGCTGGGCAATGTTATTCACAAAGTCCCTGAAGTGTGTGCGTGTGTGTGTGCGTGTGTGTGTGTGTGTGTGTGTGTGTGTGTGTGTGTGTGTGTGTGTGCGTGTTTGTGTGTGAGAGAGAGAGAGAGAGAGAGAGAGAGAGTCTTGGCAGTGTACCACACAGACACACAAGTGTGCCTGTTTAGCAGTTTCCTCTCCAGAGGCTCCTGGCAGTGTGTATGTGGCCATTCCAAGGCTTCTCCCCATGTCTCTTAATTAAGGCACTCGTCAGACAGAGACCAGCTGGGCCTGGTCTGGCCTAGCTGGCGTTCACCATATTTCAGTCAATCTAGCCCTTCCCTTGTCCTCCTCTCTTTCTCTTTCCATCTCTCTCACTCACTCACTTTCCCTTTATCTTTTCTCTTCTGTCTTTGCTGATTTCTTTGCCCTTAATTTCTGTTAGTGTACTTTAGTGTATTTTACCCGCTTTTAGGTGTTGTTTCATTGCCATAGATACTGGTGCTAGTACTATCTGTGTGTTTACAACATAACTGGTTAAACTTTCTTTCACACCTGCCTATAATAAAGCACTAATTAGGAGTCCCATTTGGATCTCAGATATTGCCAGTTAATAGGCCCTTAAATACCATGGTTTTAGGTGTTTGGTGCAACACGCTTAAGACTTAAGCAGTCATCGTGGGAGGCAAATGACTCTTTCTTCTGAATGAAAGAACTGTTAATGACAAAGGCCTATATCTGAAAAATGAATCTAAAAGAACCCTGTAAATAGTGTTTGTATTAATTATTACATGAATCTGACTGACCAAGATTTAGGCTGTTTCATCGTCAGTCTATTCTTTACTCACATTTTTCAGTTGGTGTATTGCTTGAAATCTAACTGAAAATGCTAAAATAGAGGATTTTCCAAAGATCTGGTCTGGTTGTATATGGTCTTGCTTGTTGGATGCTGCTTCAGCCACATCTTTTTTGAAAACTGGCACTAAATAAGACAGTCCGAAGCATAGATGCTAAGATGTAGCCTGTATATAAACAGTTCAATATTTCAATACACTGGTGTTATCAATAGTCAAAGGATTGTCATGCAGTCATGAGCGGAAGTTAATATTATCAACATGATCTTAGAATATGTGTGGCTGTTGCTATGCTGGGCTCTCAGGGTCAGGATTCATGCTATCGGCTTTCCTGTGTTAATCCAGCTTGTATCTGGGTTTTGTTTGAGAGGTCACATAGCTTATTGTAAACACTGTGCCCACATGCTGCTTATTCAGACTTCCATCAATGGGGTTTGATGCGTCTAAATGTGGCAAATGGTGATTGTCAGTGGGGTACGTTGCCTTTGTTGAGTGGCCCAGTATTAGTATGACTGGTTGTCATCTATGTACCTGGTTTATAACGTTATGTGTCTGTACGTGCATTTTAAGTCTTTGCTCGTGCATGATTCCTGCGCGCACGCATGCCTGTGCATTAGCACACCTATGCCGCCCCTTTATCCGGGGGATTATGGTTAAAGGGAATGCTGAGATTCTGGCGGCGAGAGACCGATAAAGCCGAAGTCGGTGTTGGGAGAGAAAATTAATTATTGAGGATAAAATCAGAGCGAAGGAGATAGTTACCAGCTCGTTGGGGAGTTTAGTCATTGATATTTCGGCGCAGGCTTCCAGACAACACACAGAGTTCATCACACTCTTAATGTGATACTTGTTTTGTGTGTCTGTGAGTGTTCATACACCTTCAAGCAGGGCTTTGAAACTTTTAAAGGTTTTGGTCAGGGATCCTCAAATAAAAAAGCATTTGGGTTTAACACAGTCTTTAGATACTGATTTAGCTTTTTTTTGTCGGAAGGGGGGGGGCAGATCAGCTAGAATGTCCTCAGGGTCTCCAACATCTTCTGGTCTCCACTTATAAAGTGTTATAGCATACAGCAGTATATACTTGTACTTATCACCAAATTGAATTCAGGAATTTAAAATGTAATACTTTAAGACCATATTAGTTTTTTTTAGCGTTTGTATTAGTGTGAACAAGATTTATAAACAGTCTTATCAGAATTGAATTTGAGTTTTTACCTTTGAAGTTGGTGTAAAAGTCAAAATCAGTTACTCAGTGTAAGAAGCTAATTTATAATTTAATTGGATTCGTCCAACTGGTTGAAATAATCCTACAGAAAATGTTGGTTTGATCAAAAGGCGGGTTTTTGAATTTTTGTGAGTATTGATTCAAAAGATATTAATTGTCAGCAAATGAAATATATTATTATTAAGTCTAGATTCCAGAAGTACTTTGTTCTGTTTTCCCACCATTTAGCAGATTTAATCGTCTTTGAATCTAATGAACTAGGCTATCTTTAATCTAGTTACATGATAACATTTCTCTTTTCCAGCCTTCAAGGACTCAGGCTTTAATTATACATTTGTTCCAAAATATGATTTTCCTAATAGAAAAATCTACCTGCTGTACAAGTAAAGATAAATATACCAAATTTGAAAATGTGTTATAGGATTTGTGTCAAAGGTACTGACTAAGTTTGGGATTTAAAAAATGTACAGTAACAAACAATTAAATAGCAAAATTGTATCAACACTGAATGGTTTCAATTCTTTGTTTTAGTATACTGGTTTATGATTTTATATTCTCATAGCATACAGAAAATATTTTTGTTTAGTGACACCAAACCAAAGTACCACCTTGAGATATACGTCTTCTTCTCTGGTTTTGCCTTCATGTTTTTCTACCATAGATTTGTCTATTCCAGTTTGTAGTTACTTTGCTTTTTACAACACAAATAATGAAAATGAAACTACAAACCAGACTCTTGGTTCAAACTGTGAAAATAATGTAGCCTCGAAAAGCGTTACATGATCTTCCTGAGTGATCAGTGTTACCAATCAGCTGCAAACAAGTAACCGCCCCTGACCTTACAGGACTTTCTAGATCTAGATCTAGGGGTGTGTGTGTGTGTGTGCGTGCGTGTGCGTGCGTGTGCGTGTGCGTGTGTGTGTGTGTGCACATGCAGGTGAGCGCATTTTCCTTCTCTGAGTGAAGACTGATCAATAGTAATTGGGTTGAGTGTCTCAGGCCTTTTCTCTCCTTTGTACTGTGGGCCTTTTGTAGGCTGACACGGCCAGGAGAGAAAAGGGACAGGGGAGAGAAAGAAGGTGGGAGATGGAGAGAAAATGAAGGATGTTTGCAAGTCGACGAGCATGACTGACTCCCTCAACCAAATCTCCGGATATTTATTCAGCATTACTCACTAATCTAAAAAAATCGTCCTCCCTTTCTGTCTCTTCTCTTTTCTTTTCATTCACACTCCACACTTTGTGTGTTTGCGTGCAGGTTTCTAGCGAGGAGATACTGTAGGATGATCTTAAAGAGGACTGATAAAACAGATAACTTGTTAAGATGTATTAACAGGCTTCACTCCTCTTGAGCTCTTTCTCCCTCTCGCTTACAAACACAAACACACTCCCAGAGTATCTCTCCATCCTCCTCCCTCGCTATTCTGTCTCTTTTATGACTTCCATAAAAGCGATGTGTGTTGAGCGCGAGCAGAGAGCTCCAGTGGTATTAGCAGGGAGGCATTAGGCATAAACTCTAAGGTATATTAAAGCAACGGCCCTGTTGTTCATATAAACACGCCAATTCAATTTAGCCTGCCCCACGGGGAATGGGATTTCAGCAGCTACCGAGACCACTCTCGGTAGCTGCTGAAATATGGGGTGGGGTGAGCGGGGGGGAGTGTGAGTGGTGAATGAGGTAAGACAAGTCGACAAGGTGGGATGAAGGGATCTTGGGCAGCAGAGGAGAGGTGCAGAAATAAAGGAGAGGGGGAAGAATAGGGGATGAGGAAAAAGAGAAGGAGAGGTGGGGCAGAAATGTAGAGATTGGCATATGGGAGTGGCTAGTTGCAGGAATTCACTATTGTTGTTGCATTAACTTCCATGACGTAAAAACCTGTGTGTTTTGTGTGTGCGCGCACATGCATGTGTGCAGTGATAAGCACCATAGACACACACACATATTCTGGCAAGCAGAGGGGCTGCCAGTGTCTCTGCACCGTTGCACGCTTGGACAGAGCGTTATGTGGGAAACCCTACAGTTATATTATTCAATCCAAATTCAAATGGGCTTGTCAGGAAAGCTCCTGCTTTTTATTACCTGTCAGAAAAACCAAGGGATGGATTGAGGAGAGGGGAGCAAATTAAACGACAGTAAATAAGACCCCCTATCTCTCTCTGCTCTCCCCCCCTGCCTTTCTGCCATTCCTCCCTGCGCTGTATTTTGGAGAGACACACACACACACACTCACATTTGACAGCATGTTGTTGTTCGGCTCTATCTGTAGTTTACCTTAACCAGGGTTTATCTGTCAATCAGATGCAGGAAGGACCTAATTATTTTGTTCATCACTGAATACAATCCCCAGCCAATATGGAATCAACTGAGCCAAGAACTGGACTTGATATCAAAAGGAAAGTCGGTCACACATTTATATAAATGGATTTGATTCACATTTGACATCTATAAAGGAGGAATCATGGGGAAATAGATAGAAATCAAAGAAAAAAGGAGGAAAGATGACCTAGAGGGGAGATGGAGGGGTTTCTTAAGGATGAGCTCTGCATGTGGGGATAAAGCGCAGTGTTTCGTACACACACACACACACACACACACACACCCTGAACACCCAGAACAGCCTCCTCCCGTCTTGCCCCTTTCAGCCAGGCATAACCTCTGCCATCTGTCCACCCAGCTTCCTCCTCCTTCTTTTTCACCCTCCTCCTCTGCTCTTCCTCTTCTGCCTCCAGACCCCCCTCTGTTCATTTAGGCTCTTATATTTCCCACCTTTACTCTCCAATGGCATTCAGGGAGATGTGGAGAATTTAGTGTTTTCCCTGAGAGTCGGAGGGATCATCCTGTGTCTGCAGAAGCAATGGCTGCTGTTTTCTCTATACTCGCATTACATTATTCATTCTCAGTTTTCTCGTATCTGAGAACTGGAATTAACGGATGAATGTATTACCTTGACTATAGTTGAACCCCATCACATCTTCAGAGGTCTTACTCACTGCATCCTTTAGTATCGAGCTTATTATATTTTGAACTTTTTGTGCTGTATTGATCATACCGCCAGACTTTCATTCCTGCTCAGTCTTTCCCTTCTTAACAATCATAATTGTATTGTTCAATATATATGCCAAAGGACAGAGGTCATTTATCAAGTAAAAGGTTGTTATGGCTTCACATAAATACGTATTTGCATTCTTTGAATTACTTTATTACAATGCTTTTGGATTTTTTGACTGATGGTTTGATCTCTAGTAACTTTTTAGAGATTCGACACTAGATACATATGAGGAAATTAGGGGAGAGAGATTGGGAACAACATGCAACAAAGGTCCCCTGTCGGAATAAAACTGGGGACGTTGTGATCCATGGTTGGAACCATAAACCTCCATTATTTTTGACATTTTATGTTACTAACGATCTGTAACATAAAGACATAATCTGTAGATGAATGAAGAACAAAAATAATATTTAATCGCAGCTGTAAAAAGGTTAATATTGTTTTGTTCCCATTCTCTCCCAAATCTTGCTCCAACTTCCAACCATGTGGAAAGCACAGCTTGGATGCATTTATAAACTGTTTTTGAATGAAGTGATAAAAGAGCCATATTAGGAGCTCCTCTTCTAATCCTCCATTGTTCTTTGTCTGTCCCCTGTCCCACAGAGGGGCTGCTCTAATTAAAGACTAATAATTGTATTGTTTTATAAAGCCTATAGAGGCAGAGATTCGGCTCTTCAATCATTTACTCTCTCCAATGTACCCTGCCCATTGAGGGCTATCTCGCTAGAGGAAGTCTATAACCCACTGTGGCTGGCTGTTGTGTGTGTGTGTGTGTGTGTGTGTGTGTGTGTGTGTGCGTGCGTGTGTGTGTGCGTGTGCTCTGCAGCATACAGTAGGAGGAGGAAGGAAAAAGGGAAATCTAAATTAAAACTTTAAAGCACCATTATTTAATTACCCCAAAGGCTGTGGATTTGAAGGGTGTGTGTGTGTGTGTGGGGCAAACGTTTGCTGCTGTCCAGGATTATTTCAGTTTTTCAATTTGCCCTTTCTCCTCTGTGTGTGTGCGTGTGACCACAGTGTAACCCCTTATTGGTTGCCCTCTTCCGTTGCCCCTCCTTCACTTCTACCGTCCACACACACACACACACACACACACACACACACACACACGCATGCAGGCATGCTGAAGCGCCGCCAGATAAAAAGGCATTATGGTAAATTCCACTTAATGACAAATTTTTAATTTGGGGAACAGGGCCTGGTGAATGGAGCTTAATTACCGGGGCCAAAGATCCCTCGGAAAAATAACCCCCTTGCGTGCCCAACCTGCCCGATAATGGAGCGCTCCACAAAATGCCTCAGATTAACCAACGCCGTTTATCTACCCCTTCCTCCCCCCTTTCTCTCGCTGTATAATAACAAAAATAACAATCATGAAAATTCTATCTGCCTCCCAGCCCCCATCACCCCACTTCCCTCTCCCGCCTTTCTGCCCTCCCGCCCACTGCCTGGCTCACTCCCGCAGGAGGAAATTCATCAAAATGAAATTGAGGTTGCAACTCACTGGTTTTATTAAAATATATTTACCCCTTTCAGACGCTGTGGGTTTGTGTGTTAGTGTGTTTCGCTGCAGAAGACAAAAGGGGCACCCTGAATAATTCTGTCAGTTCTATCAGCGATATTTTGTATTCTCCTGTACATTGTCTTTAGCCATAACATCCTAACACTTGTTGACTAGTACGCTGCTCTGCCATCATGCTGCATTAGTTAAAACTCCAGACTGATCTTAAACCTACAAATAGGCATATTGAATGAAACCTATGTTGTCACTGATACAATAGTATTTTCTTTTTTGTGTAAACTATACTGTGTAGAAACATGGGTTGAACTGTTAAACTTAAAATTTAGGTTGCAACCAACAATTATTTTCATTATTGTTTGCCCTATAAAACATCGGAAAATTATTAAAAAATGTCCATCATTATTTCCTAAATTCTAAGGTAATGTCATCAAATTGCTTGTTTTGTTCAACCAGCACTCCAAATCCATAGATATGTAATTTACTATCACACTGGACAAAGAAAACCTGCAAATCCTCACAATTTAGAAGCCTGAACAAGATTATGTTTGCCATTTTTGTTTGACGGAAATTAATAATTAATTAACTAATCGTTTCAGCTCTACTTTAAATCATACTTTGTAAGTCATCTTAAATTATATAAATTCAAAAACAAAAAGACTATATACATTTTGTGGATCCAGATTATGTCCATTTCAGGAGGAGGGTTCGTATTAAAGTTATTGTATAATTCCAGTAAATTAATTTGATTTACACACTGTAGGTTTCACTCTACAAAAGACAGTAGCTGAAACTAATTGGTCTTGGCAGTTTCATCTCCTGATTGAAAGCCTATCTTGTTCCTTTCAAATGATAATGCTGCTATGTAAATCAAATCGTCATGTAAATCATTATGTAGACCAAAATAGCCATGATTTTACAGCCCCCGATCAGTTTCTAAAACCTCCAGGTTAATTCCACGTTCAAAGCTATTAAGTCAAAGGCTGAGTCACTGATGTAATCTGATACTGAGTCATCATTTGACCAACATGACAGTGAAACTGGTAATACATTTTTATAATCAGGGAAAAGTCCAGAAGCGCTTTAGTGCAGAGCAAACCTGTAATTAAAAGTGAGATCTTGTACCATTTAGTTTTTCATTGTCCTGTAATGTGTCGTAGGCACAAACTGTCCAAGCATGTTTAGGGTAATTAAATAAGTCAGAACTGGTCATGAGTCAGGATTGTGAGTTTAATAAGAACCATTGATACATTTTGGTTTGAATTGAAAATCTCCATTAAAGAGACAGCTAACGGATATTAAAAAGACACAATGACTACCTGTCAGACCGACAGACATGCACTGGCTCTGTTTTGGATATCTTGAACATGGTAATGCACACACACACACACACACACACACACACACACACTCTCAAACACAAACGAAAACAAACTCACACACTTTTCTTGGCCTTCTTTGGTCCCTGTTGTTGTGTACCCTGATTGGACCATGTGGTTGCCATGCGGTTGCCAGGCCGCGCCCCTGCTGTGTGGTAATTGGTGTCTGTGGTATTGCCGCGTGGCGACGGTGCTTTGACTGACAGGTTTGGCCACCTGCCCTGCCCTGGCTGCCAACATGGTGTGGAAGGAGGCGAGGAGGTGGCACGGGCTGGCAGAGGTTGAACACTTGGCTTGTCAAGGGGGGGTGGACAATCAGAGACGGGCTATGATGAAATATGTGATGGACGAACACAAGGCAGATTCAACAGGGACCAGGGTGATGGCATCTGCTTGCATTTTGCTTTTTCACCAAGCTGCATTGGCAAAAAATCTGTGTAAAATAACTGATCGCAAAATCACCTTTTTGGATCTCCTTTTAAAGATCTCCTTTGATATCCTGTATATATGCCAGTCTGTTATGCCAAGGTTATGTTCAGGAAAGCCTCTTGGACTGTAATCAAGGTAGATATCCAGCATCATGTAACAGCTTGGCCAGAAAGAATGTTGCTACCAAACCAGATGTAGTTGCGCTTGGGATGAGTATAGCTTCGATTATTTTGGAATGTAATTTATGGAGAAATGTGCAAGGTTTAATACCAACATGGGTACTTGTTCCTTTACGTTCTGCTGTGCCAGTGTGTTATCCTTGACATGTTTGTGTATGATTAAAGGTCCTCCTCCTCGGAATGTAAACTAAAATCTAAAATGTTGTGCGCCCCTGCGTGCCATGTGTTGTGAGAACATAAGCAGCGCCCAGTTGGAACAAGAAAGGAGACAGACAATGTGCTACCTGACTCAAAATATAGGCTTGAGTCAGGTGTCAGCATCAGTTGTTTACAGCCAGGTCAAGTGTTAAACATGCGGTATGGGCCAGGATCTGGGCAGAGTTTCAAGCCTTCACAAGTATTTCTCTATAACCTCAATTATTCCTGACTAAATATTCAACAATCAAAGTTTAAAAGGTTAGAAATAAAACATCCATAGATCTTATTTACAGAGACACTCTTATCACAGCTTATCTGCTACATCCAGACGTGTGGTCTGTTGTTTAATGTTGCCCACTTCAAGCCAATGAGATGACTTCACAGACAAAACGGCACAGACAGAAGTCTCTGTTGCAATGAAATAAAACCTTTGGCAGAAAATGTTGTGTTCATGTAGACTCCCATTGCTCATAGTAAGAAGTAAGAAGGGCCTTTAAACAATTAATGTCAGTATCTCAAGTTGTTTTTATTTGCAAAGCCCTCAAAAGCGTTGTTCCTTCATTCCAGACAGCTGAACTATAAAGCCGCAATTTGAGAATGACTGTTGACTAGCTGCTTTTACTTGGACTGTAACTTTATTTAAGTTGATCCAACCTCTGTCTGTCTAACAGAGAGATCAGTGGAGATGGGCAAAGAAAGAGCATGAAATGAAGCCAAATGAAATCTGCAGCTTTAATCTATAATAGGCCTGTACAGCTATTGATCTATTCCCTGCATGGCAAATATCCACACACACACACACACACACACACACACACACACACACACACACACAGACAATGTCACATCATTTCATCTTCCCTGCCCAATTTGCCCCACCCCCCCACGTCTTTCCCCACCATTATTCCCACAAACACTCCTCTACCTGCTCTTTGCTGTCCAGTGGGCTTGATATTTAGCCAGCTTCTCTTTTGTTGTGTTGTAATCTGGCCCATACCCATGCATTTCCACCCTCTTCTCCTCTCCTTCTACCTCTCCTTCTACCTCTCTCTCTCTCTCTCTCTCTCTCTCTCTCTCTCTCTCTCTCTCTCTCTCTCTCTCACCCCTCCTCCC
>JAVQJD010029658.1:0-12905 GCA_036023655.1 Nannoperca australis | reverse complement strand
CGCCCACCTAGAGCCTGGTTCTGCTCGAGGTTTCTACCTGTTAAAAGGGAGTTTTTCCTTGCCATTGTCGCCTAGTGCTGCTCATGGTGGGAACGTTGGGTCTTTGTGTGGAAGTTGGTCTCGACCGGCTCCATATGATTGAGTGCCCTGAGATAACTTTGTTATGATATGGCGCTATATAAATAAAATTGAATTGAATTTCATATGTCTCCTTGTGGTAAGTCTGAGGACATTATGTGTTTATGTGCACAGTAAATTGTTTAAGGATAATGGGTGCTATTTTGTATTCCTTGATCTCCATATTGTTTATTTGAACACAAGCAAATAATTAATATTTGCAAGGCAGTCATGAAAATGCCAAGTTTAATATATATATAAATAAAACTCCCACAGCCAATCTTGTACAGATACAAATGTTACTATCAGATACTTCAACTACTTAATCGGTTTCAGCACAGATAGGACAGAAGGAGTGACATGTTGTAAATCCAGACTGCTAGCCAACTTTCATCTGTGAAATTATTTACTAAAAATAACAAAATGCACACGTTGCAACAACTTGATTTACCTGTGATTGACATTTTATACAAATATCTTATTATTTTATAGCCCTCGATAACTGCAGCCTTACAGACATCCAACTTTTGTGTTTGTCGCTTTGAGGATCAGAGTTTAAGCTCACCTTTATCAGGATGGTTCAGGACCATGATCCTCCGATGGGCCTCGCGTACCTTGGCCTTAGTGCTGGTCGGGCTGGACATCAAAAAAACAGAATAGTACATCCATGTGAGCAATCATCACTTTCCTCTGAGCAGTGAGAGACGCACACTGAAGGGCTACATTTATAAGTTAACAGATTAGAAACACTTGGGAAATATTAACTACAACACATCCTGTTATTACCTGATGCCGAGAACGAGGCTGGCCTCTCGTCTGGACATCGTCTGCTCAAAACCTCCTTTGTAATATGATGAAAAACCCTGTGGTGACAAAAAAGGATTAGAGGTTTGATTCTCAAAAGTCTCAACCTAGCTGGGCCCAAAACTACTGAAAAGTGACGTGTAACATTTAGCAGAATAGGGCTGGATATGAACATCACGGTAGCTGTATAGGAGGTTAATGACTGACTCACTGATGACGGCATATTCTTGACAGTTTCAGAAAAGACTTGTCCCAGAGGCTTCCACAGCTGGAATGCATAGCGGCCTGCGGATCAAACACAAGACACGTGAAACAGTTTCAAACTTAATGATTGTTAATGATCTGAGTGCTTGTAAACATAAACCTGAAAAGGAATACTGCTCGTGCACATTTAGATAATATTATCTTGGCAAATTACTCGTCTTGTATCAAACTATTTTTACCTGCAAAACCCGCAGCAGCCACACCGAGACCGACTGCAATCAGAGTCCCTCCCTGTGAGCAAAACAAGACGTCCAGTGGTTACCATATTGTGAACATGTGAAAAGAATGCTCCAGTAAGTTTAGTATGTCCAAAATACGTCAATATGTCATAATATTAGTAAGGTTTCTGTGGAGTTTGATCCTTGATCATTTAAGGGCTCTTAATGATGATCACCTAGAGAGTTGTTAGCATATATGTAAACCTAAAACTATGGAGAACATCAGGCTGTAGGTTTCCCAGACTGAAACTAGCTAGCTAGTTGCTGTGAATATTCATGTTTAGTTAAACTGGCTCCTGTGGTTTGGTCCCCAGTTAATAAGAAGTATAACAGGTTGTCCTGAAAGCTAACGTATGCTGAATACCCAATGTTTACTTTAGCTAGCTAGTTAGTTAGTTAGCTAGCTAGCTAATGCAAGTGCAGTGACGTGCCGTCTTACGCCAGCGGTCATTCGGGTTAACTAACACATGCATTAGCAGGTTAAAAACATCCTGGTTAAGTTTGACTGACTCCATAAATGTCTTCAGTGTAAAAGTAGATACTTGCCAGCCGCTTGTCTATATCTGCGTCACTCCTAACGCTTGTTTTTGGGGTATATTCAGCATTTCGCATCATGTCATCCACGGTCACTCCACCGGCGTTCGCCATGTTGCCTTAGCTACGAGTGTCAAGTTTCCGTGGTGGCCCACAACATATCCGGTTGTAACTTTCAAAATAAAGCCCACACTATCGATAACTTCCGGTCTATTTTGCGTTATGTCTTGAAGCTTTTGAAAACTCAATCTCATTTAGCATTTCTTTATCGGTCGCTCACTTCCCACGTGGTTTCTTGATTAAAATATTAGTACCTTAAGAAAGAAAATTGAGAACCGCTCTTGATTCTGGGAAACTAAATCTGAAACAAACTGATTCCTGATGCTTCAGATTATTGCCACCATCAAATTTTTGTTTTGTATTTGAAAATCAAGGCAATCAACCAAGGCAAAGCCAGGTTTAAAATAAGTGCCATAGCGCTAACATAGTGGTTGAATGAACTCTAAATCTCCACCTTTTGCCTCTTTTGAGCAACTGATATAAATTGTGATTTGTACAGTTCATTCAGGTCCTTCTAGAATAAACCAGTTGTTTCATATTTGTGCCACTAGATGGAACCATTGAAAAGTAAAACGTGTTTGTGTGTTGCACAGGATAGGAATGACTTCTGAAGAATATGGTTCGATAAACAATACATTTAGCGTGTGGTACTGGAAGTTAGCAATTTTCAGAGACATGTTTACACGTGTTTGTGTATATTTGTGTTTGCATTTGTGCTTGTGTTGTTTTATGTACTTTTATTGGTATGTTTTATTTGTTAATGTGTGCTTGTATTATGCTTTAATTGTGTCTTCTTGTTAAATCAGTTACATCTGTGTTTGGTTGTACATTATATGTTCTTTCTATTTGCTTGTATATTATTTCTGTATGTTTGTGTGTTTTATTTCATTTGTTTCCGTTTGTGCTTGATATGTGTTTCTTTTTGCCCTTGTATCAGTGTGTGTGTATACAGGTGTACTTTGTGGCCCTTGTGGCCCTTCGACATGATTAGGGGTCCAGCAGGAGTCTCTGAGCAAGGAGCAGCAGCACAGAGGAGCTGATGGAGTCCTGAGCCTGGAGCTGGTTTCTATTGTCCCTGGTAATTGGATTTGGTCTGGAAGGAGAGATGGCTGCCAGTGAGAGGCTGCAATCATTAGGTGTGAATGAGACGTGTGGTGCCGGGCCTGAACACACACACACACACACACACACATACAAACACACACACACAGATTGGTATTGTGATGTTCAATGGGCATCAAATATACACACGTGTACACAGTAACCGAGATAATTCTGAGATTGCTGTTATCATGTCAAACATCCTGCCATCATTTTCTGAAAGTTCACCTCCACACTGAAACATTAAATCAAACGGGACAACAGCTACATATCTTTCTCTTCATCAGGCAAGATCACCAGTTAAGACTTAAAGCAGGTTTAAATAAGTCAGACTACCATTAAAAGTTATTCCTCTAAAGTAGCCCATGTCCTGGTCATGTTAGTTTTCAGTCTAAAAGTTGTCTTTGATCAAAGGCAGTGTTCATATCATGGGCCACTTGGATATTTCGTCCTACAGTTACCTGTTCTGGTCATCTGGGAGTTTACAGCTGCCTTTCGAACACCTGTCTGAAATGACAGGTAGGTTTATCACCTTGACTGAATAGTGGCCGCATGCGTTCAATGCACTGCATCTTAAAGGGGAGCCCCAGCAATGATCAGAGTCTGTAAGAGATCTTGGGGTTCTACTTCTGCATATGTGGAAAAAGTTGTATGAAGTGTTTTGTGGTTCCTGAGGGAGCTGTGCGAAATCTCATGAATCTTTTCAAGCGACTACAGGTTTGAAAATGAAAGAAATCTGGTTTTCTCATCTCTGCTTGAGGCTAGCGGCTCGAAGCCACGTTAGCCGCTAGTAGCATAACACACCTGAATTTCTGACCCACTTTCATCCATCATATAGATGCACAATAAGCATTACAGCCTCACGGTGCAAGGCATTTCCTGAAAGGATACCGTCACAGTTTTTCAAGTCTGTCTTTAAACAATAGTCAGGTGCCCTTATGAACATCGAAACAGCATTTTCTCCACACTTCACGTGAGTGTCCTACAAATTGAATGTGTCTTTAGTACAAATTTTCCTTTCACTGCAGCTTGACAGGGAAACACTTTCTGTGGAAACTCAAATACTGATTTGTCAAAGTCTGACTGCTGAAGCATCAACTTTGCTTCAGATGAAGTTTGGAATATATTTTTGCACAAAAGGAGGACTTCAGATTTTGTCTCCCATCACTTAGCCTACATTGAAAGCACATTTAAGAAGGAATATTTAATGGTAGGTATGAACAGCAGGAATAATTACAGCAAGCAAGTTTGTCTTAAACTAGTGTCCAAGAAAAACTTGAAAACCGGTGAAGCCTTTAAGCAGTAATAACAGCAGCACTCGTTCTCATGAACAAATACATCTGTAGCAGAACACGTAGTCGTGTTTCATTTATTGCCCCTGTCTAACCTCTCTGATCACATGAAGGTTTATAATGTAGCAGTACACAGGTTGCATTAGAAGAGAGCAGATATATTTGCATATAAATAAATGAACCTGTGTTTTTGTGTGCAAGTCCAACTTAATCTCAGCGAGGGAGAAAACATTTACTGAACACACACATATATACACACACAGCGTTTCCATGGGAACCAAGCAGCCACTCTGCTCTTCAATAGCGGGTGAGTGAGTGGAGGTAGATGGCTATTGTGTTGTGTGTGTTTGGGGGGTCGGGGTGGCGGTTCGAGAGGGGTTGGGGTGGGGTGGGGGGTGGGGGGGCAGTATTAAACAACCCACTAGACAGATGAAAGCACTGCACATCCTTAAATCTAATCATAATTTAGTCATCACTAGAAGATGGTATGATCAAAATAAAGAAGGAAATAGGCGAGACTGACAGGACAGAGACAAACCTGAGTGCATGAGTCAAGGGAAGGGGGACATGAGATTGCTGTTCGATGGAAAATGATGGAGCCTCATGGACAGAGATGGTCTTATTCCTAAAGTTGATGCTTATTTGTTGCATCAGTCCCTGTATCAAGGCACATGGCACTTAGCCTAAAAGGATTTCTGAAGCACAGACACAGCTACACTGCTGCAAAGACAGAGGACTCAGTCACAACCACCAATACCTGGACTTCCATTCATGCCTTTTGTATGTAGAAGTATGACTTGAATCACATGGCAAAAGCTGAATGGAAATGACAAGAAAAACGTCAAAAATGTAATACAATTTCTTTGTGCTCACTGAAAGAAGGAAATTATTTGTCAAATCCTGGAAAAGGAAGTTCCTATTTTTATTTACTGGCTTTCCAGAATTAACAAACTCGGGTGAAAAAAGAAAAGAAAAACCACAAGATTTATATTGGAGACATGTAGGACTATTATCCTGCAACAATGCTGCAGAGAGAGTAACATGGTAGAGCCTATTAGGGCGGCCTGGCCCTCCTCTCCTTCACTGAGGAGAACTTTTGAAACAAATTCAGACAAAGAGCATTCAGAGAAAGGATGATGAGGAGGAGGAGTTCCAACTGGGGTTTTCTTCAGATGGGCTTTTGAAAGCTGATATTTCTTGGATTGGAGCTGCTGTTTGTCAGCAGTGCTGTTATTTGGAATAATGAAAGGTACCCGTTTCAAAAAAACATCCAGAGAATGTTTTTTTTGTTGTTGTTGGTATTTCATGCAGATTTGCAATAAATTAAATTACCAAAGCAATTTCGTTTAACTAATTTTCACCAAAGCAATAGTGTTACTACTTCTACTTGCAAACAGATGTAATACAGGTTTAATCAATGAAACTGCACGTCTATGATTTTGGAGGTGGACAATATTGATTCACAAATATGTGTTTTTAATAAAGTAGTACTTTGTTGGGACCATATATCGATTCAGCCCTTGTTGGAACACAGGTTGGAGGAGAATTACTGCGTCCCTTTTGAAAGATGTTCCTCTGTTGGACTGACACTGACACTGGGAGCTGGGGCAACTTCAAGCAGCCCATTAGGGGGAAACTATTCTCCACCTCTGCTTTGTCCTCCACTCTGAGGTCCCCTTCCCATCTTGGTCAGATTCGTCTGGAAAGACGTGAGTCACGATCTTTCTTTGTGAGACTAAATAAATGCACCACCTCCTGCTATCAGCCGTGGTATTGATCCTGCCTTTTAGTGAATTTTATCCCATTTCATGATAATGAAAACAATGGAAATGCCCTGTGTATAACAGAATAGCCTGAATACAGAACGCATTAGTGACAGACAGAGAATGGGTGTAAAAAGCTCATAAGAGTTGGTAAAAGTTTTTTAATTCTTGTGCAGTCTTTATGTTATTATATCTACAGACTTGCAATGAAAAGAAGAAAAACACAAACTAACACAACACAGAAATGAAACTTTAATAAGGAAAATACCACCTTGAAAGTAAAAACACTGTCAAATCGCTCTAAAGGAAGAAAGACAATCTCTAGTATGTTTCATTGTGATAATAAGAATGATGAAATTATATTTAAAAGTCATGAGTTGAATGTGACAGTGATGAAGATGGCTCATGTGTACATACTGTTATTTTAAATTTGTCCTCTATATTTTCCACTCTTTCATAGTTTGTACTGCAACTACTGCTGCTATTTCTCTCAGGATAAAGTTCTATCTTATTTTTTTTCTCTGTTCTTATTCTGGGGATGGCATTTCAGGGGAAAATATTAATAATAGTAAAATAAAACATGTGAAACGTAATATGTAAATGTGACGAGCCTAAATGTGTTAATAATTTGCTGGATTATTTCACTATTTATTAGTTAAAATACTGTCTCAGAAGGACTTCTATAATGTGCTAATTTCTATTTGGTGTATTTTATAAATGAACATTGTGAACACTGTTTTTAACGTACGAGCGTTACACGGAACCTTTATCTTGTTGCCTCAGTTGCATTCAGAGGACTTTATCACTGACGGACTGCCAAAATGACATAGTGGTAAACACAGTAAGGTGAGTCTTGATTTATGTTTTGCAGTTCCTAAACGGCACCAGTTTCACGACAGGACAATACCAGTCCGGATCCACTGGAACATGATGGCTATGACTTGAGTGAGCCAACAGTTTTATCCTGTTTTAAAGTGGCACTGCCCAAGGATGGAGAGAGGCTAGCGTTAGCTGCTAGCTAACTAGCCCCGGCTCACTTCACATTAGCTGGGGATGAAAACAGGCCTTATTGAGTCAGGTGTCAGAGTAGTTTATCAGTTTTATGTATGTATTTATGAACAGTATGCGTGTCGTGGTAAATAGAGCATATTAGCAAGTTAGCTTGTGTAGCAGGTAAATGTAGCTAACCGAAAGGCTGACCGTGGCTTCACCTCTGTCAGTGTTTACTGCTGAGATGCTGACTCTGTGTTTCTGCATAAAAACAACAGAGGCAAACACAAACAACAGTACTGAGGCTTGAGTCTGTTTGCTTTTCCATTTCTCTTTTCTGCTAGCCTCAGTAAACTTAAATAATATCATTGTGTAGCGTAACTTAAGGAATTAAATATGAGATAAGTTAACTAACATTGAAGCTGAGGGCCAATGATGCATTCAGGGTCTTCGTGTAAGTTAAACCTTCTATTATTAATGCTGTTGTTGCATATTGACGTCATTCCAACTATAAAACAAACTCAGCTTGAGAGTTAGAATGAATAAAAAAATAATTTTAATGAAGCAATAAACCAGAAGACACAAGGTTCTGTAATAAAGAGAAATAGACTTACGAACCTGTTACAGGTTTCCTTTAAGACCTGTAACAAGGAGTTTACCTTCCCAGAATGGATGGGCGTCACTGAAAGTGCACCCATGTGCATTCACTTTACATTATTATTGTTATGCAAATGTGTTTTCAAGCCATATCTGTGAACCTCACTTTCCACATTGTGCTCATGTTGTGTTTATGTCTGTCAGCGTTATGAGCTTGTGCTAGCTAAAAGACAGAATTAATAGTACTGTAAATGGTAAACAAGGTTCAAAACCTGCAGCTTTATCTTGAATATGAGATCAGAATAGCAATAACGATGATAGGTTGATCACACATTTGTTGTGGAAAATGCCAGATGGAATAAGGTGGGAACCTTTTTTGCTTAGGAAGGTTCCCAACTGAGTTTAATTACCTGGCAGCCACGATAAGAGCTGGTTGAATTCTCTCAATACTTCAATACTTAATTTCTTATCTCTTTTAGCATAGGGTACACTGGACCATCCTTTACGAAAGGAAAGGAGGTAGTGCCATCCCACAGTTCCTTGCAGAACCAACATTTAAAATGACCAGGCAGACCCACGTCAATAACATCCGCCGTCGCATAATTATGTAGCCTAGTTTAAGTGCAGTCGGATTCTCTTAGCACCTTTTAGGCCAAATTAGATGTAACATATGCAATGTTCACATTTAAGCAATAGTGATGAGAGTGAAGCTTGGGATTAACTGGAGAGAAAAAAAAATCAATCGAATCAGTGCTTGATCTTGATTCTTTGAGTTTTGTTAATTTGTCTGTGTTCCTCGTGATGACCTCAGTCTCTGTTCTCGAGTTTCAGTCATCAGTGATGAAAGTATTAAAATCTGTGCTTTCCCAGCTATTGCCGGCTGTGTCGGCTCAACAGCATGTGTGAGGAGTTCAGTGGGAAGCTTGATGAGTAACAAATGGGTGATGGTGATGCTCAGTTGGGTCAGAGCTGTATCTGCAGGCAGATGATGTCATGGTAAATATGTTGCTATATGATCATGCAGGGTGTGCACACACACACACACTGCTAACGATATGTCATCTAGGGATTCTTTTTTATTTTATTTTATTTTTGTTTATCGTTTAATAAAATTTTGATGGGAAATAGATTTTAGATTTAAAGAAACCGACTGTGATTGAAAATGTGAAAAAGGAGAACACTTGAGTTCAGTTTCAGTGAAATGTTGGAACTGTTTACCAGCGCTAAATGTCCTGCTGCTATGCAGTAGTGGACTATGTGGTCATACTCCCGTCCGCTTAATGCATATAAATTAATAAATGTCAGAATAAAATCCATAAACGGCATTAAAATCACAGTGAGATGCATAATAATACCCTTCTTTGTGTCTTCAATAAACTATCATGGATACATCGTAAATATTCAGCACATCGCTGAATTGAATTGCAGTGATGTAATGGACTTTAAATAATTCATATGTAGAAAAAAGTGAAAGAGGCTGAGCTGTGGAGGAGAAGGAAATCAATGAGGGCGAGAGAGCACAAACAATATAGAGGTGTATATATACAGAGAGAGAGAGAGAGAGATAGAGATAGAGGAGTGGAGAGAATCAGAAGAGACAGGCGGTCAGGCAGATGGATGGGAACCCCACCCTGGCCTGCTTCCTCTCTGCCTGGTCAGTCCAGTGATAAGCAGCCGAGGAGGAAGTTAAGTATTATTTCATCAGGACATGTGAGGGAGGATGATCATTTCTATTTGCTGAGGAGAAATCTGTGAAGCTCCGGCCTCAGTGTGATGAAGATACTATAGGTGGGTAGGTAGTTTGATGCTTAAAGTTGTTAAACTAGAGGCTTCGTCATCCTCTTATCTGACTTTTCACTTGGCAAATTCTGATTTATTTTCACTATCGATGAAATCTGCTGATTATTTCGACGATTAATTCTATATTAATAGACTATAATTAATTTACAGTCTATAAAATGTCAAATAATTGTGAAAAATGCTCATCACGAGTTCCCAGAGCTCAAAATGACATCTGTTCAAAACCTGAAGACTCTTCATTTACTGACAAAGAAAAGCAGAAACCAGCAAATGCTTGAAAAATGACTGAAACAAAAAATGGATTGTCAAAATAGTTGGCACTTCATTTTCTATGAATCAATTTAATTGACTAGTTTTGTGTATAAATGAATCCCAGTCTTCTTATTGTCAGCTGTGTTTCCATTCTTGGGTTTTTTGTTTGTCGCGCTTCCTCTTTACTATTTCCTCTTTCTGCCTTCCCTTTTGCTACAGTGAAGCAACAAAAAGTCTGCATCCGATGACCTCACAGCCACCTGACGGACAAAAAAATAAAGTTGATGGTTGATTTTGACCTCACATCCTCTAGACTTCGTCTCCAGCCCCTGAACATTTTGCTCTGAGCAGACAGAAGGAATTTACTGTCTATTCTTGCCCAAAGTGTATCTGGCTAAGTAACCTAGTTTGCCACCCAAGTTGGCTCGACTTGGGGAGTCCCAGGCTTGGCTCTGGCATGAAGCCTCGGTAGCTTTCCCCCGAGAGGTAGTTGACTTCCCCCACCCCCAGAGCTAGAGGCACACCATAGAAAAGGAAGACTGTAACCCTGGACGAAGGCCCTGTCCTGAGGGGGAAGCCTGCAGGCTGCTTGGCTCTTCCTAGCTTGTCAACATTCCTCAGAGACTTGCATTTGACCAGCTGACAGCTAGTTTTGGTTTGTTGGACATGTGGATGCTCCTGACAGGGTTTTTGTGCCCATTTAAGAAAACCGTCTAGTTGTGAGACTTCTAGCTCGGGGGAAGGCCCAGCCATGGAGGGTCTTGAGCAGCTTGATATGGTGGGCGATATCAGCCCAGCTCTGGAGGCCACCGAGGACTTTATCCACTGCATGGACAGGATACAAGGTCCAAGCCAAGCTCAAACTGGGACCCTCCAGCCGTCCAGGCAGCCTAAGCAGCTGCAGGAGGTGTCCAGTGCCGCGCTGGGGAAGCTGAGCTCCAGCGGCGTGTGGAGCCTGCTGGCTGGAGAGCAGTCAGAGGTGGGGCCCTTAGGCCTGGCCTGGGCCGACAACTTCAGTGTGTTGGGGCTGGGGATGGGCTTGAGGCACGGGAAGAGAAGCCGGGCGCGCTCCACCAACGACCTGGCGGCCCATAGCAAGGAGTGCACCAACAACACCGCCAACTCCTCGTCCAGCTCGGCCTTCAAGAAGGGACACAACCGGTCCAGGTCAGACGTCCACTACCGGCCTTCTGCTTACACAGACAACGGGCTGCCCACTGTGGACTGCGACACTCTGAAGAACATGATCCTCAACCACCAGCAAGACGGTGAGTTCACGTCCACGGAGTGTCTGTGTGATATAATGTGGTAGAGTTTGTGAGTCCAAATCTTTCAGGTCTGTGATTCTTTTTACTGCAGTATTTCATTTTACTTGTTGCGGTGTTGTGATTGAAAAGTTAAGCTAATTTATATAACTCAAAATCACGATATCTCTGGGTGTATTACGCCATTGTGTCAGTGAATATATATATATATATTTATATCACAAAGTTACATATATTGTGATATAAGGTATTGGAAAGTATCTGCTATTTACGATAAAAAGTTGTTTACATTTGGGGCCTGTCCAAATATTGAACCAAAAATAGTTTTTTTTTACATAGGCTACTGATTTCCTGATTGACTATTGATAATCCGAAGTGATTATGAGGCACCACGTGGTCAGAGCTGATACTGGGTATGTGTGGGTCCAGTGGAGGTGTAACACGTATTGACACACAGGCCAGGGACCCGTGGCAGTAAAAGGAGACCCTGAATGCAGCTTTTTAATTATGTTGGCACCACAAACAAAACTTGATTAACCTCCATTGCATTGAGGTGGTGGCAGAAGTCTCGGCGGCAGATAAATCAAAACGTTGAGAAACGAAGCCCACGCTGCCGTCTGCAAAGCTGTCACTTAAGCTAAGTGGGAAAATGTACGTTTTCTAATGTGGGTGAACTGACCCTTTTAAATCGCATTGGATTTGCCTAATTGGGCGTTTGTGGCATGAAGGGCCTTCGTCGCTTTGACTCGTTAAAGATGATGTCATGTCCTCTGGTGACCAGCTCATTAAGCCTGGTAGTAATTCTTAACCAATGGGCCGGCCCCCTACCTGTCAGAAACACACACACACACACCTCCTCCTCCTCCTCCTCCTCCTCCTGTGCTCTGATTGACCGTCTGTTCGCTAGGAAGCTTCCTCAGCCTGTGAGAGGCTTTCGGAGAACAAAAGTCCCGGACTTGCGTGCTTGCAGATTGGGGCGTATGCTGTACTTATGTTGAAGCATCCTCAGAGAAAGCAATAATGATAGAAGATGATGATAACTTGAAATGACACAGCTGTGCTATGACAGTCAGTACTCAGGCAGAGAGCCCAACACACACACACACACACACGCACACGCACATTTGTTTGTGTGTTTTGGCCATCTGAAGGCCTAAGGAGATCCTAAGGGATCGTGAGGGATAATAGCCTGTAATCCTGTCAGCAAATGAGGCGAGAGAAGAGGCAACCCAATTACCCGGCCCCTGATACTGGCAGGATTATTTAGTATTAGCATATGTGTGAAAAGGCATCAGGCTATTTAGTTTGGCTGGATGTGGAGTGAAAGGAAAGAAGTAGGAAAAAGACGGTAATAAGCAGAAGGCAGTGATTTAGCTTGGCCTCGCTATGTCTCTTCTTTCACACTGAAGGAAAAAAAGAAAAATGGCCTGTTTACCTTTCCATTAGTGACAGCTGGGGATGTTTAGATGGTAAATGGAAATGATGATCATTATTATATACACAATACACATGTATATATGGGACCAAACAGGCTGTATGTGTAGCTTTTTATTTTAAGCTTTAAGTTTTGTAACATTGCACATAATCCTCTAAAGGCTGCGTTCATTTGTTTGTATGAATCTGTGGGATGAGATCGCTGCCAGGATTCAAAACGGCAAAAAATAAAGTTTTGCAAGGTTGAAAATAAGTTTTGAATGTCTGAAAAAAGCGATATATATATGTATATATATATATTTCACCCCCCCCCAACCCCCCAATTTTCTGTTTAATATTCAGGACACGTGTAAACAACCCAACACGAGATATACAGTATAACATAAAACGGCTCCTAATGTGAAAATATGCACC
>JAVQJD010029656.1:0-12706 GCA_036023655.1 Nannoperca australis | reverse complement strand
TTGTTGGTGGGCATGTGCACACATTTCTGAATGTGTCTGAGAGACCCTGGGGAAGCAAATTTCTGGGTGTAAGAAGACCTAAAGCTGGTCCTCTCATTCTGCCTAACACTGTGGCCAATCATAACCTTTCCCTGGGTTCCCTCTGTAACTCAGATTATGTTTAAGGGGGCCCTGAAAGCCATGTGCTTGCATGTGCGCGCACACACACACACACACACAAACTCACATACATCACCAGCCGAGTGCCAGAACCCATTCATCGGGCCCTGTCAACCTCCAGCCCCAGGCCTGTAGGCCTCAAGCCAGGGGCTTGAGTTCCGGGCTCCCCGCCAGTCTGTCATGGTGCTGGGCCACGGGCCAGCCTTCCATCAGCTTTGATGTGAGCTGCATAACCAAATGGCTGAAGTAGGGTGGCCCCTCAGCACAGGAGTTACACAGCACACTGAGCGGGTCAGTGAGCTACCATAAGCATTCAGCATGTGCATACACACACGCACACACCAATAGTAGACTTCTCCAAAACATGGTTTAGGAAAAGTTTTTAAGATTTTTTTATTGAAGTTTCCATTGCATAAGCTCGCTGTGAAATTAAATTAACGCTTGAAATATTTTGTATTCTAATATGATTAAGTGGGCTTAATTGTTTCATTTGGAGTCTTTGTATAACTCTACCCAATTAACATTGCAATAAATACACTTTTTTTATAGCTTCACATGCTGAGCTATAATTTGTCAGATTTTCATCATGTTGAAGACTGAAATATAGCATTTTATGGCACTGGAGGTCTGAGAGATTGATTGCATTGGTGCAAAGCAGGCAAAGGCAATGAACTGTTGAATTATGTCGTGTTTTAAAGTAGTGTGCCAACTCTTGTCTGCATAGACAGGTTAGCCCCACTCTCTCCCTCTTTCTCTTTATACATAAATACCCGCAGGCATGCATGTACAAAAACCTCACATTTACACCCTTATATACACCACCACAACTCACATCTAACAACGGATTGTGCAATACTCATTGCAAAAGATTCTGTTAGACTAAAAACAACATTCATGTTTCAAAAACAACAACCGCTGATAAGTATGCATGTGCTGATCGACAGTTGTTGGATTTTTCCAATTTGATATGAGTAATGAAGGGAAAATTGTGGTATTTCGATTTAATCTCAACCGTAGTTTTGCTAACCGTTGTCTGACCTTGATATTGTTAGAGGAGGAAATAATTTTACCAAAACGCTGGACCAAAGCGTCACCTCATAAGTCCAGCTGCTTTTTTTTGTTTAGTTTTATTTTGTTTTTGGTTCCTCTTTATCTCACTTTTTCCTTTATCTTACATTTCTGTTTTGTCTCTTTCTGCTGTATATCACAAGGAATGTTTGAGCTCTGTCAGCTTGTTAAACAGAATTAATTAGTGACAATGAGAAAGAGTATTCATCTTTCTCTGAGGTCAGTACGGCTACGCAGGCTACTGGATACACCGGCAGTTGCTCTTTAGGGAATCTGAGAAACAAACATCATCTAATCTCAAAAAATCTAAATCTCCCTTCCAGTCTTTATCTGTGGGTGTGGTCATAAAACAACAGTAAAGACGTACTACTAATATGTGACTGCAATACTTTAAAAAAGCTTTCGTCCTTGCCAAATAAGACAAATAAACACGACATACAATATGTGGGAATAAGGCGGCCTTTCTGAGCCCCCCTCTAAGAAAAGTCAGAGCCAATAGGAAGTGTGAATGTTCCACGAGCAGACACAGGGCCTTACAGAAGGATATTCACCTTTAAAAAGGTGTTAGGTTTATTGGATCTAGAGGGACATTACCTGCATATCCAGCTATGCCATTTTTCCATCTGCGCTGTGTTGATTCATTAACCACAAAGACCTCAGTGTAGAG
The DNA here is from genome assembly GCA_036023655.1 of Nannoperca australis. Lineage (NCBI taxonomy): Eukaryota > Metazoa > Chordata > Actinopteri > Centrarchiformes > Percichthyidae > Nannoperca > Nannoperca australis. Next base: position 10,812 of record JAVQJD010029656.1, on the reverse strand, counting down.
CCCCTGTTTAAACACCTTATTTCATTAAGTGCTTTTTAATGAGGGCGCTAACTAGCCCGGGTGTCAGTCATCAGGAAAAAGACGGCCAAAGCTTTGGAAAAATATGTTTTTCTGTGGTCTATTACATTTTCCTGTGATGGTAAAAGTTAAGATGTGTGTGTCTGTGTGTGTGTCTTGATTCCTCTCTAGTTCTCAGTTGAAGCGCATCCTGTGTGACCTGTGTGGGGGATTTTTTGCATTGCTGTTCCTTAATAAAGGAACTGGCCGGGGTGCAGTTCTCTCTGTTTCACAATTGCATGACTGGGCCTCCATGCTCAGATGCAATAATAATACGGTCCATTTACTGTGTTTGTTTTCAACACAGCAAATTAGTAAGTTTGTCTGTTTCTCAGATTGATTTGACAGATCCTTAATGCAGTGGCTCATCTTCACACAGTCTCTTGGCACTTACTTTCAATCCATTTTGAGTATCAGGTTTTCCTCATACTCTACTGTAAAACGATTATTTTCCAGACTGCACACCTGTCATTTAAAATTTCTGTTCTTCATACCACATATAATCCATGTTAAATTTTTTCTACCAAATATATTACAACCTTTTCACTGATTGGTGGGTGTGATGAGAGTCTATGGGAGAACTGGCTCTCAGTTGATTGATTGCCACTGGTGGCCGATGACTCACAGGGATCCCTCTTAAACCTGAACTTCAACACATCACTGATACGCTTCATTAATATGAGCATTAAAGCAAATGACTAAATCTCAGAGACAGGGACCACATCAGTCACTGTCTGTCTGCTTCCTCTGCCGTTTCCTCTCTGTGTTTTTTCACAAGAAGGGTGAGTATGTTCAGCTCTTTGTAATGTGTAACAAAGTGGATATCTCCCATCCCTGTACTTTTCCTGTTTTAAAATACTAACTTTCAATTCAGAAGAATGATTTCTGCTTCTGCGAGGTCGAGGGTCATATGAGGTGTATTTTACATAAATGGATTGCTCGAACCTACAGAGAATTATCACCTGAATTTGCAGGTCCCCTCCAGCTTTAAGGAGCTTTGGAGTGAGCTTCACCTCATTGTTGAGCTCATTGTTTAATGCAACTTTACCTTACCTACTCAGCACCAAACAGCAGACAGACACAGTCAAAGACCAAAAACAAAGCTTAAAGAGAGTAAATATTGGACTTACATTCACCAGGTGGAGAGAAAGATGACTCCAAATGAATGCTAATATTGCAATGTAACTGGCAGATGTGTAAATTAGCAACACTTTGCTAAAACGTATATAGATATATTCTGCACTGTAAACACCCCCAGAGTGTTGCAAGAAATTTTCTCATGAAAAGTAACAGGTTGTACTTCTTTTGTACTTTCCCGAAGTGTTCCTGCATATATCTGGAGCCTGTTTTTATAGGCATTATCTCTTACGACAACCTTCTTGCTGTTCGATGTGTTGTCGTGTTTTTACATTGCATTCAACCATCTCTTGTAAATAGTGGAGGGTGTCATGGGAGACGTAGATGTAAAAACGTTAGCGGTAGACACAGAGGATGGAAAAGGAAACTCAACAGCCGAAATAAACTTTAACCATAACTGGGCTGAGCTGCACTGATGTCTGAGCAACCCCAGGGGCCCACTTTAGTGTAATCCACGAAGGCTTAGCAGACTGACAGAATCACTCAGCTACTGGCTCTGACCTGGCACTCAGCTCCCTGTGGGGCAAAGGTACACACACACACACCTACACACATCGCCACCACCACCACCAGAGAAGAGAAAAGAAATAGAAGATCCCACGGCAAACCACAAACAAGTAAGTCAGTTCTGGGCTTGTTAACATGTCTCATTGTGTAATATATTGCATGCAGTCTAAGAGGAAGCCATCACGCAAAGATGTGATGACAGTGAGTGTGTATGTAACCTACATGAACTTAGAAATGGAGTTGTATGAGAGCAGAGCAGTGAGATGACAGCAACACAAAGCATCAGCGTCTATAAGAACTGCAGATTAAATGTCAAAGTGGAATACTCCACAGTGAATGTGTATGTACCTTTTCCATGAAAGTTCTGTGAAATCGATTAAAGCGAAAATCGATTAAAATGTGGATTTGGCAGGATGGCATATGAGACAGAATAACAGATTGTTATCTTTTACTATCCTATGAAGGTGAATATCTTTCCACATCTGTGAGCAATAAAGCGAGATGAGCTGCAGTGCACTACTTCAGTGCTGCACACACACACAGACCGACAGCTATGCTGCTGTGTTTACATTTGCAACTACATGATCTCCTCTATTCTTTTGATTTGCAACTGCATTCAGTTCTTAAAGCTCTGATAATTCTGACTATAAGAGGAGTGGCTAATTCATAACTAGGTAACCATGGTAACCAGTTCAAGCCTGAATAAGAAATAAATGTTAGGATGAGAAAAGTAATTGAACTCATACTGATTTCTTCTTTCACTTTCTAACACACACACCTGTGCAAACACACACAAAAGCCTCAGTCATGCATATTGAGAAATTTTGACCTATATGTATAACCTTTCTATTTTCAGCCAGAGTTGTGCATCACTGAAACAAATTGTGGTGGAAGTGGTTTCTGGGGGGACACTGGGATAGAGCTGGCACTGAGAGAAGGGGGGGGGGCAGAAACTCTGTGGCACAGACCCGTCTCTCTGATCCAGTCCAGACTGTTTGCGACGTCACGGTGCGGTGTCCTGCCCTCTTTCTCTAAAACACACAACCACAATCCCAAATAGCTCTAAATGCAGTTCTGCGGAGTGCTCTTATTTTGGCCCCTTTGTCGCTTTATGAGAGTTTTACAGTATGAGAAGGGGAATGGAACAAGCTACACTTTGGCTTGGAGAGATGAGCTTTGCCAGAGCTGTTGCACTGACAACTCATGTATTCAGTTTTCTGAGGCTTTAGAGTAAAAAGCTGGCCAGCACTGATCAATAGACATTTGTTTTTTATGCTGTTTTCTGCAGTGACAGTTTTCAGTGCTCAAGGTAGAGTCACAGTTTTATGTGGTGAATGTGAATAGGAGTAAGACTACTGACATATACACCAGAATTCAGCCGGCCATGATGTAGCACATTAGGGGGTAGGTCAGAGTTCAAGCGGAGGTTTTGTTTCACAGATGGTAAAATGTTGTGTACATTTATTACATCAATATGTGTAGCCTGGTATATTGCTGTTACAGTAGAACATTAGTTCAGCCTTTTCCACTGCAGGAACAGAATCAACCAAATATTTATGAATCTACAAAGTTGTGGTCAGCAGTTTTGGCTTCAGCAGAGGGAGGTTGCCTTATATCAACCAGCTGCTTTATTTTAGGAAAACACAACTTGTCACGTAATCGTCCTGAAGAACCGCTGAGGAATTTTAATGCAGGGGAAGAAGAATAGAGCGAAACCACTTGATAAGCTGAGTGAACCTCAGTTTTTATCCACCCGGTTACATTCATCATCATAATTATCACCTTTGCATGAATACAATAACACACATGCACGCACACATGCAACCAAGCGTTTATTGCACACTAAATGCTTGGGTTAGTTTATTTGCATATTTCAACATTTGAAAAAATATGAAACTATGTTCCCTTTGGGAAAAAAACATTTCTGTAAACATTTGTTTCTGTGAAAAAATGAGATCAAAGTGAGAGAGATGGAGGAATGCTTATTTAGACGAGATTTTCTTAGATAGACTGTGAAGAGAGGATGACAAAGCGTTGCCGAGGTTTACAGCAGCATAAAATATCTGCAGAGCACCGTACCTCCTTCTCTAAGTGTGTGTGTGCATTTGTGAAGCTACAAAGTGCTCTTGCGGTGAATGTTTAATTGTGTGTGCAAAACCCAAATCACAACCTTTTTGCCCTGTGACCACAGCCAGAAAAAAACTGTGTTGTTCTCTGCAGAACATGCGTATAAATATTTACACAATTGCCCACATTATCTGTCAAACTGTAGGTGGGAGCAGAGAACGGGGCAGGTGGAGAAAGGCCTGCCAAGAAGACGTCCAAATATTTCATTTGAACATTTGGAAGTGTCTGTGGCTCATCCTCTGAGTGTGTCAGGTAGGTCATACCTGTGCACCTGTGGGTTTCAGGTTTCCTCTGCCTGGTGAACCAGCCAGCTGTGCACCTGGGTTTCTGTTTATGCTATTGCTGGAAGAGTCCTGCTGGTATCACTGACATCCAAAGAGCCTCATACAGCACATGCAAGTAGTTTCTGACCTTCATGTACGAAATAACTCCGAAGTCAAAGGGTCATTTCACATCCTTATAAACCTGGCTGTTGACAGAAGGTTAAATATGTAAAAAATCTTGCTGGTCTTGAACTCCTTGAGTCTTTTTTTCCCGTTTTTACATTCTTCCTCCCTACTTGCTAATCTTTTATCTTTCTCACTTGCTTTTCCTTATTGGCCTATGTGACACCAATCAGAAATGAAAACACTTGTCACGATGTAACACATTTTGTGCAAGTGGGTGCACATGCACACACGGGGGCAAATTGACAAGGTCACATATGGGATGTGCTCCTAAAGTCTGTATCATTTTACCAATGTAAATATTAGCTGATGTCAAGACCGTTTACACTGTAATGGAAGTCCTTCAGCTCTACTTTCCGTAAAGCACTTTTTCTCTGCTCCTCTCCCTCGGGCCTCTCCTCTCACAACCCCTCTCCTCATTATTCCCCTCTCATCCAGCCCTCGTGTAATCCCCTGTCTCTCATTACCCAATTTTCTCTCCTGTTCTCTGCATCTCCTCTTGAGCTCCACCAGTCTCTGACAAGGCCCAGTCGTCTTCCAGACAGCCCCCTTCCCCCACATTTACCTCCCCCCTTCCTATTCTCCTGACAGAATATGATTAATCATTCCATTAACTGATCCACTGTCATTGGAATGGTTGAGAGGCGCTTATAATGCAACCTCAACCACCCGCCTGAGAGACACCCAATCTTCAGGCCATCTTTTAAAGCTCTCAAGCAAAACTTGCCTCATCTTTGTTCATGACACGCCTTAAACAGCAGTCATCCCAATGTGGGTTTGACGGTCTGTCACTAAATCTGCCCATGTTTAGACTGAGTGAGAAATGTAACCAGTTAATAAAAAACCCTGAAATGCTGTTAGATTTAAAAGAGAATAAGTATATCAAGAAGACAAACTTACTTAGTAATATAGAAAGGAAAAGGTTTATGTCAAAGGCACAGAAACAAAACTTGAATAATATGAGTGAATACCGTGAGTAAATACTTCTCTGCTGGTTTTACATTTGATATTTATTGAAACAAAGTAGAGCATTGAGTCAATTTGTAAAAAGTAACAAAATATCAGCTATAACACATTACGTTTAACAAACCTCAAATTCATGGACAAGCTTATAAATATACATAGTTGGATTTAGAAATAGTTTGTCTATTGAGAATCATCACAGGGATAGTGAGCAGTTAACTGAGTGGTACTGGAAATCTGTGGCGATGATCAAACCTGAACATCTGCAATAAGTGTGTGTTTGTGTGTCTGTGTGTAACAGTGAAGCTGAACATGAGAAGAAAGAATCTGTGTTTCAAAACAATAAGGTGCATTTCCCTTTACAAAATCAGTGAAGAGCCGCATTAGTGAGAACAAAATTTTAAAAAGTGACTTCAAAACATGGGGATGTCTGACTAAATATTGATCCAAGATGGAGATGATGCTTGTTTTTCCTGTTTTAAGCTTAAAGGAGGATCTGGTTAAAGAAAATAAATACAGTTTACTGATTGGTTGGATAGACATAATATATACACAGAGCATGGAATATTTCACCACTGAAACCACAACATTGCCCATATATATTCAAACCATGTTAAGTATTGTAGAATAATGTTAAAATGGATAATCTGAATTAATATGGAAAAGAATGTAGGCTATAATATTCATATATTTGCAGATGCACTGTAGTAAAAAACAGCGGAACAGACATGTACAGACAGGTTTAAGCCTCTGTATCAAAGTGCTTAATGGTGGAGGGCTTGTTGCAGCACCTGGGGAACTCTGAGGCTTCTGGGACAGCTTATTAAATGGCCCAATCCCCCAAAACAGCCCTCTCATTGTACCCATTGTACTACAAGGACTTGGACGAACCAACAGTGTTCCTTATTCTACATGTGGTGAAAGGGGACAAGTAGACTTCGATAAGGATGTGAAGGCTGGTTTGGGACTGGGTCCACGAAAGCACATCCATACACTACAGCACACAGGCGCTCTCCTCTCAACACAGTTATTCTCAGACAACTATGCCACAAATATCAAACTCTAGTCGTTAGTAAATGGGAAGCATAGTCCAATTTCACAATCAGTGTGACCCATCTGAAAAGAAAAAATGGATGTTTTCTGAAATAAAAATAAAAAAGGGTGGTGGCTGGCTGGGGGGAGATTTCCAGACAGTTTTAGGCACTTGAAGGGGTTAAAATCAGTTGCCGATGACTGGACCAAAATAAAACATAATCTCAAAATAAATATTTCACGACACTCAGTTTCTGAAAACATTTTTTTTTGAAAAAAGTCTTTTTGCAATTGGCATAATTGTTTAACTCTATAAATATAATTTATATAGTTTCTTTCTTCCATTCTCTCTCTCTAGCTCTCTCTCTCTCTCTCTCTCTGTGTGTGTGTTCAACTCCTTTGCTCCCTTGCTCATGAATACACACAGATGTATGCCCATCGTCTGCAAGCAAACACACACTGGCAACTCTTCTCACTTGCAGACGAATTGGTCTACGATTTTGGTGCAGCGCTTGCACTTGACGTAGCAGCACCAGTGGAACTTGCAGTGGCAGCGCTCCACTATCTGGGCCTTGTACTGGTCGTAGCCGCGGCCGCAGCACATCAGCTCACACCCATCCATGCCCTCCGATGTCTTGTTGCAAAGGCGCCCCACTGTGCCCAGGGAGCCTGTGCTTTGGTTCTTCAGGCAGTAGTCTGGACTGGACTCGATGTACACCAGGTCGTGGCTAGTGGGAGGGTTGAACTTGCTGTGCATCTGCACCATCTTCCCACGCGTGTTGAGCTTCATGGCAGCAGCGCTGTCGTACTTTTCCTTCAGTGCGTCGCCCACCTTGCGGAAGTCAGCCAGCTGCAGCCAGCAAGTCTTCAGGCTGCAGGAGCCTGATACCCCGTGGCACTTGCAGGACACGTGGGCAAGGTCCGAGACCGTCTGAGAGTGTGGAGGAGGGAAAGGGAATAGAAATAACTGGATTAAAAACCAGATGAAAACTTGCGAAAACGTTTTTTCTTATGCGGCAAAATGCATAAAAATTTCCAAGTGACACATGCTTCATTTTCTAATTTGGCCCGTCTGCATAAATATTTGTACAACATGGCGCTCATGATCTCATGCAGGCATCACTTTGCTATAAAAGGACGGAATGATCCTGTCCATGTCTCCAATAGTACATTGAACAAAGCGTTGTCCACTCATTTGTCCTGCTTGAAAGAGAACAGCCTGGCAACAGATATCTGGCATTATGTTTCCTTTGAGGTGGTTTCAAGATGTTTGGAAAGGAAAAGAAACCCCAGAGCTGCCTCCAGTGACTCTCTTTCTCCCTACACATCAAAGCCTCAGGAGTGGAGAGCTGACAGAGCTGTTACACAGATGATCAGCGGAGACCTTTCAGATTGACCTGGACTGTCTCACTCCCAACTCCTCTTGTTCTTTCTATCACTGGATGATCTCAATCTAGGGCCTGCAGTTATATCTTTCCACTTACTTCTTATCTAATGTCATTTTAAGGTGTGTGTGTTCATATAACCCCAGTCTCTTACCCTCCTTCCAGCCTCATTATTGTGAAGATTCATCAACAGCCGGGCGCTCTCATAGGAGCCTTTGGGGTAGCTCTTCTCCCTCTCGCGTGCGTCCACAAACTCCTTGGAGAACCTGTAGCCGTAGTTGAGGTTGTCTCCGCAGCCGCCCCACAGCCAGTCTCGCGGCAAGTCTTTGGGGCGAGCCGCACGGCTGCACCCGCAGCTGGAGAGCTCCCCTTCTCTGCAGGCACGACTCACCGCGTTCACCACCCCTGCTGCGCTGATGGCATAAGTGAATGCTGTTTCTCGACTGCCTGCAGACACACAAACAGGACCATCATGTAACCATCCATCCACACAATAAGAAATTGGATGGATGGATAAGCAAATGTGGCATTTCCATTTTTGTTGGTTATGCATGTATATTTATTTATTTTATACTGAATGTGTGTCACTTTCATTTTGCCTCAAGAATTTGTACAGTGTTATGAGATGTGATGTCATATGACAGCAGCCATCATACAGTCAAGATTACAGAGCACTTGAGCCAAGTGCTGCAGGCTCCTCATCATCTTCATGTTGAATGGGGGAATCTGGTTTGCTGTTATTGGGCTTCAGCCAGAGAGAAGACAGCGCCCTCCAGTGATCGAAATCCTTCTCAACAAGCAGCTTCCACTTCATCCAAATTGAAAGTGACAAGAGCTCTTTTACTTTATCCGTCATAGCTGAGTGATTTTGGAGCCATTGCTCATTAACTCCCACTATTTCTGCCCTCAACATTTCCTCTATAGGGACAAGAAGTTGGGAGTCTTAAAAAACTAAAATACACACATAAGCAGTTTTTGCATCCACCAAATGCTCGATCCATTATTACGAGTTTACAAAGCCACAGACTAGAAGAGAAAACTGAGATGAGGAGATAAGCGACTATAGAAGAAACAGCCGACCAAACTAGGAGGCTGCGTGTTGACACTGAAGACAGCGGCTGCTACAAAATAAAAATACACAGTTCATATACCTGCTGGGCCAAACCTTTAGAAAGCATGCTATAATGACAAAAACACATGGACAGAGCCGGCGACGAGGGAGAAGAAAGAAGAGCCAACTAAAGAGATTGTAGAAAAAAAAAACTCAGCTAGGAGTAGAGGTGATCAGAGAGAGTGGGAGATTTATGAGTCTAGTGCAACTTTTAATCCAGTCTGAGGATATTGGCCTAACAGCGGACCTGTAGACGGACAAACGGTCATCTCCCACACTGCTGCCTCCCCTCTCCTGCACCCCACCGTGGAGCTAGCCAAGCCAGGCAGGGGAGAGGGTCTAAACCCAACCATGCCAGCACCCCCTGGAGCTCAGCTTTAAATCACCAGCAGTGTCCTAAGCCAGCAGACAGACGGAAAGCAAGACAGGCTTTCAGATAGACAGCTACAGAGGGGAGGACATGTTTACTTGGCCCAGAGCGGGCTGAGATGGGAGCAATGTTGGGGAGGGAGAAGAGGAATGGGAGAACGGCTGCTGATGAGGTTTCTATGAAGACTGATCTTTGGAAAGGGAGTCAGCAGTGCCAGAGACACAGACAGGCAGAATCACCAACAATAGTGTAAAAACACAGGGAGCACACAAATTCATGTAGTGCATGTTCAAGTACAGCACGTTAAAGAGTAAATTCAGCAAAATAAAAATTTTCATGATGACGATTTACAAATCATGAAAATATATATTTTTTAAAGATTAAATACATTTTAAAAAACAGTGTTCCGTCTTCTTTCTTCTTTAAGTTTTATGTGCTGAGATTTTGAGATATCCATCTCTGAGATTGTTGCCAGCACCTCGATACAATGCATGTGAATGACATTTTGTGTTTGTGGCTCACAATATTACAATTAGAATTTTTACAGAAAACCTCTCTTTCCAAAATCAACTCTTATCTGGTTACTCGGGATCATTTACAGACCTCAGTTCTTTTGTGGAGCGACTTTGTACTGAAAAATAGAACTGTCACTAAGAAAATTATTGATAGAAGGTCAGACAGAAACAAGTTGCTAATGAGTGCGTTAAACATTATTTTTAAAGCGGTGAGCACCACAAGTTAAATTCCACTCATCATTCCTTTCATTAATTGTGTTGGAAATCTCAGATTGACAACATTTCAGAGATGGACAAAATGTGTTGCATTTAATGCATGCAATTTGAGAGCAATTTGACTTTTTCGTTTCGTTTTTTTTTTGGGGGGGGGGATTTGGGTGATCCAATCCTTTAAAAAAGTTCTAACATGAACAAAATGCACCCCCCGCCCGTCTTACTTAACAAGAATTTGGAAGATTCCCAAAATGTGAACACCACAAACGCTTGCTGGTAACGAAACTACAAAATGTGGTGATCCATTCAGATGTTGCCACTTTGCAGCCGAGGCTGCTGTAACTCTATGATCACAACGCTGACATTCAATGGATTCATTTTAATTCAGCTCGAGAGTTATGATCAATAAATGGTAAACCACCTTTACATTAGCCCCTGAAGCGAAGGCTCCCATCCAATGAAAACTAAAACAAACCAGGTTAAATGATAGGATCCAAGAGTGGGGTTTGCTTTTAAGAGAGGACTGTAAAGCTCTCGAACTTTCTGTAAGAGATTTGAGCTCATGTATGTACACACACACACACAGAGAGACAGAGAGAGAGTAATCTCTGTCAAGGTGATGTATTGGTGCATACACTCACTGCACTCCCATTACTTGTAAATACAGGGCAGCTACAGTCCAGCGCCACAGTGTGTGTATGTGTGTTAAATGAGATTAGATTGTCTCCCATTCATCAGGGGAAAAGCAGATTCTCTGCCTCCCTCCTGCTCCATGTCGGGAGCTGGTTTAGCAGGCCAAAGCCACATGTGATTTATCCAGCAACCTCACCCACCAACTATTCCCTCCACACAGCTGCTGAGAATCAGCAGCCCCATACCACACACACACACACACACACACACACACACACACACACACACACACACACACACACACACACACACACAC
>JAVQJD010029650.1:0-14029 GCA_036023655.1 Nannoperca australis | reverse complement strand
CAGGTTCCCTTTTAAGTTGTGTATTTTGTGTTTATTAAAGTAGTTTAGTTGATCCCGTCCTGCGTTTTGGTCTGCTTCTGGGTCCTACCTCACTTGACCCTTGCCACGAACCCTGACACTTGGAGATTCATGGTCAACCTCTGAATGGAATCCTCAGAGGTTTATCCACAATATTTGGGATAGTTATCCGGTTGTTAACGTCCTTAGAGATCGCACATACAGGCATGCATTCAGACTTAAATAAAGGGCAATTTAACACACACACACACACACACACACTAATTCAAAGTGGTACACTAGCAGCTGAGACACAGATAAGGTGGTTAATCGTCTGCATGTTGAAGCAAAGTGTCTCATGCCATGTGGGAGCTAGATGGAGTGTCTCTGGCAGATATTTACACTCGGGGAAAAGTTGAACAAATATTCAGAAGCACTGATCACTAACAGATGGTAATCAGCCACAGGCTTATTTATTCCCAGGCTGCAGGTTGCCACAACTGCTACTTCGTCACTCCAATTCTGCAAAGTTTCCATCTCCATTAGGGAAATTAAATGTGTCAAAATGGTTTTGCACTATCTTGCATGTCTTGTTATGGTTCACTAAAGTCATCCCTCACACAAAGTTTAAACTGTTTAGCTTATCAACCATAACCGTCAAGCTTTAGATTGATCTACATGCCAAAATGATGTGTGAAGAGCAAGAGGCATGTCATTAGTGGATTATATTATTATGTGGGGTTATAGGTCACATTGGAAAAATACCTGTTCAGGACTGGAACATCCACTGCGTCGAGATGCTAGTTGCTCCTTTATTTCTCCTACATGGTTCATCAACGGGTGAGGGTGCTGACTTTTTGCCCAGGACTTAAGCTTAAGCTTCAGTCTTATAGCATTGAATCATATAGTCAACATGTGTATAAGACACCTCTTACAGCACTCTTGTTTTTCCGGGCTGTTTGAGTCTGTATGTGTTATAATTGCTGTTATAGAGGAAATTATTCTTAAATTTTCACCACGAGACTGGAAAATCCTTGAATCTGATTGGAAGAAAGGTGTCAGTTGAAATTGTAAAACAGGACACCATAAACATCTGGTCAACAATTTAACCACAGTTTATACAGTAAACAGTACTTCTACTGCTACTTTCTGCAATGTTACCAGTCATATAAATGTATATATATATAAATAAAAATAATATAACCATCTGACTGCAGACAAACTTTAAACCTGCTCTAATTAACATATTTTATATTAACACAGAGTCTAAAATGGATTACTTGCACAAAGCTTTTTAGCATCTTTACTGGACCGGCTGTTCTCAACCCTGTAAGCAGCCTGTTCCAATAAAAATGAGCATACACAGTAGACAAAGATAGCAACTAGCTGCTGAACATAGTTGAGTCTCTAGCAGCTAAATACCCAGAAAAGGTAAGCTGAAAAGACAGCAAATATTGGACTCACATGTTTCAGGTGGCCAAACACGAGTCCCAATGAATTCCGAGGGGATTTTTCTCTTTTTGCTTTTCCTTTGTCTATTTGCACGTGTTTTCTAAGTTGCAGTGCATTGAGCTTGGCCAGTGGTCTTCACTAGTATTGACATTTCTTAAGTTGTAATGGTACAATGTGATTTTGTAAACTAGCAGGTAGTTACTAAGAACTTGTGATGTTACTGTTGTTCTGCGTCTATAAGAGTAAATCTATAACATCATGTAATAACGATACGGAGAGGGTGAAGAGGTGGAAACTTTACACTTTACTTGCTCTATTGCTATCTTCACTTCTTAAGAGTTGGATAATATCATGGTATGTGACATATCTCTGGTTTTACTTCTCATATCTTCTCACTTGGATGAGAGATAATAGATAGCCAAAAGGCCCTCTCTTGTACAAGAATGTACTACCTTAAAAAACGTGACCACCCCGCTTCCAAACTCTCTGCAGAGCCTCCCAGGTTGTAGTTCTTCATCATATAATCATCATATCTCAAGTTGCATTAAGCCCCTGTGAAATAGCTGAGATATGTTATCATGTATCCAGCATTCTGTAACTGAATACAAGTGTTTCTTGTTAGTTTAATGTTTAAATGAGCCTGTGCCTGGATTGAACATGTGTTTCAGTTTATGCTATGTGAGGTTTTCTTGATTTATGCTGCTTTCCGCACACACTTTGCAATGTCATCGTCCCCTGATATGGAAAATCAAGTCAAGTTGTGCGCAAGCGCTTTCATGAAGCGCGTCCAAGCTGCAATTTAGAGAAAGCATTTCAGCAAAAGTAATTTAATTACGGCAATATACTGTTGCTATTTTAGGGACTTGTTTGGCAGGCGACTGTGAAAGTGAAAAAATGTGTGTGTGTGTGAGAGATGAGTAGCGGTGTGTTTTGCAAGCGATAAATAATCATTCCCACCTATTAACAGCTTAATGGCAGTCTTTTTTGAAAACTCAACCTTACAACTGGATTAAAATTTGAATGACCCAAACCCTGGTGAGGGGTCACAGCTGTGACAGATGTGGTCAGGAGTCACATCTGGTTGGTATAGAGTACAAAATGGAGCTAATGGGGTGAGAGGGTGAGGGTTTCAGGCTGGCAGATGTCAGCAGAGGCCACGCCTGTTATTGACATAGCTGCCATCTTAGGTCTTCTTTTCATCCGTCAGCCGGAATTGACCGAGGATCCCCACTGCTTTGTAATATGACCCAGATGATGGATCTCCGGCTACAGGGAATGTGCGGGCACACGCACGCGGACACGTATAAAGGAAACACTTGAACAAACACACTCTCTCTTTGGACACTCGCGCACACATTAGCACTCAGTTCTGTTGCTGCTGTCATCTGCCATTTGGATCCATATCAGTTGCCTTCCCAAATCTGCCCACATATTGTTTTACTCGACCTCAGCCGGCAGAAGAGATTTTGTCCCGGGCTGCAAATGGGATTCTGACATGCAAAAGTCATGTTGGATTAAATCCACAGGCCGAGGGAGATGTTGACACCACCCACCCACTGTTCCTCATGATTTATGAGCGATGTAACACGTAATCATCATATTCTTTCAGCATCAACCTTACATAAAAGCAGATTATTATGTAATGTGTGCAGCACATTTTTACAGTATGTGAGGTTTTCTTGATTTGTCCTGTCTGGCACAAAGACTTTCCAGTTTAACAGCAATGCCATTGTACCTTGTGTGGTAAATCAAACACACCTTGAGTATTTCATGTGACCCGGGTCAGCTACTATTGTGTCTCATATCCTCCGGTTTATTGCTGTACTGCACAGTGTGTACATGAAAGAGGGAGAGAATCATTAGAGGGAGGGAGGGATGCAGCAGTGGCGGTCTCATGACTTGTCACATTCCACTGGAGGTCTCTGCAGGGGGCTTCTGGTCCCAGTATGGGAGGTCAGAGAAAGACATGAGGAGGCCGGGCCGAGGTGAGAGCTGATCCCGACCACAGATAGCACCTCTGGGGGCAACGGCAGCAGTTTCTCTACCTATGATGGTGGTCTGTTGGGAAGCTTCAGGCAGTGTTTTCTGTCTTTGAAAAGCATCAGTGTTCATTGAGCTCATAGGGTTGTGACAGTGTTTTATTCATATTTTTATATCAACAATGGATCCAATGACCTATAATATGAATAATTACCTGACTTTGCTCTACAGTGTGTTTTAGCATCTTTCGGCTCATTGTTTTGGTTTTTACAGCTGCAACTTTATTGTTTTGTCTCACTCTCACCTAGTGTTTGAATTACCCTGTGGCTTTCCGGGGGGGGGGGGTCTTTTTGCTCGCTGGTCGATACAAAATGCATAACCAAAATACAAACAAATACAGTGACATCCTAATACGCCCATATAGCTCAAATATAGCATTTTATTTTCAGAATTAAACTTATTCCATGCTAAGATCAATCCTCTAGTTTTAGAGGCCATACATCATCCAGAGAGAGAGAGAGAGAGAGAGAGAGAGAGAGAGCTGCACCCCTAATACCAAATCTTACAGAGGGAAATTAAACGCTTGCCACTTGATAAGAAATTTAGGCCTTTTAGCTAAGTTGTTTCATAACAAATGTATTATTGCAGGAAAAAATTGTTAAAGGAGGGTATTTCTATTCGTGAATGTTGTTTTTGTGGCATAAAACATTAAAGAGAAACCGGCCTCACAAAGGTGTGTGATCGGGAAGGGCAGTAATGTCTTCACTGCATGCTGATGGAGAGAAGGGATGCTTTAATGCAGAGTAGAAATGATAAAAGAGAGGCTGCTGAACTCACACCAAATACACACTCAATAATTGTTCACAGCCGTACAAACTGGTGAAAGCAGCCCATCAGCTGTAATAAATACAAAAGAAAAAAAGCACCCTGCACGTGTCCAGATCAATTGTTACACGCGTTATTGAGAGATGATAGTCAGCCGCACTGCCCCATGTTGGCTGGTGTAGAGCATTTTGTTACTCTGTTCATGGTATTACACACACAGTGCAAGTGCATTTCTGGCTTTAATTAGTCTGAACATCAGCACTGTCAAGCCTGGATCCCACTTTGTCTGCAGCTTTCTTCTCTCTTTCAGCTACAACCAGCAGTAATTATTCAGTTAAGTCTGCAAAACAAAGCCTCTCCATCTTCTGGATTTTCTTCATGCTCAGCAGGTGATAGTGAGCTGAAGAAAAGAGGAAAGAGGGAGTGTGTGTTTGGTTTTAAGCACCTCCGAATTGCAGATCCCCTTGTCTGATTGTTATCATCATTGCCTCCAGTTTGTGCCCCTCCAAGTCTGTAATTTAGTTTGAAATACTGATGCTGACAGATGTGGAGAGAGCAGATAAGGATGGAGAGATAAGCAGAGGCAAGGATGAGGACAGACAGGTGAGACCAGAGAAGACATTGTGTGCAGGCAACAGTCCTGAATCTCTTTCTCTCTAATTTCATACCTGCAGACAGGTGCTTGGCAGGGCAGAACATGCACGTGAGAGGTGGAAAAGGCGGGCAGAGGGAGGGTGGGAACGAGGAAGACCTTCAGAGGGGATCAAAGAAGGTCACGCCATTCCTTCCCTGCTTCCCCCCTCTCACGCTCTCCCTCCTCCACTGATCTGGAAACGATAGATTTCATTCCTGCTTTTGCTCTTGAAGAGGGGAAGTGGTGTCGGATTACCAGGGTGCGTCTGAGGATGTGGAACTAAGACCAAAGTGCAGGACTTGTTTTGGATTGTCACAACACTCAAAATCAAAAGTGAGCAATGTAATGCAAACCAGTTAAAATAAATTGTTTCTCAGTAAGATTCAATTCCAATGTCTCCAATGTGTCCATTTATTAAAATATACAGATAGTGTATGAAGGGACCGTATAAACATTTAAATGCAACCTTTTTAACTGTGCAAGCAGCATGGCTCCATGGATGGCAATATCGCTCAGTCGGTCGGTCCACCACTTTGGTCCAGACAGAAATAGCTATTGTGTAGGGACATTCATGCTCCTCAGAGGGTGAATCCTTTGGCGATCCTTTCATTATTCCTTTCGCGCTGCCATGAGGTTGACGTTCTTGAGCTTTACTGAAATGTCTTGACAACTATTGGATGGATCGCCATGCCATTTGGTACAGGCATTATGTCCCCCTCAGGATGAGTTATAATAACTCTGGTAATCCTACAACTTTTCATGTAGCGCCATCATCACGTCAAATTTTAAATGTGTCTAATTTTTCAGTTTAAGTCCAAATACCTGCAAAACTAATTATATTCCCATCAGCCTCAGCTGTAATTTTGATGCAGTGCTAATTAACAATTGTTTATATGCTAACAAGCTAAACTTGTCAGCATGTTACTATAGCATGCTGACGTTAGCATTAAGCTTGAAGCACCGCTGTGCCTAAGTACAGCCTCAGAGCTGCTAGCATGGCTTTCTTGATTTTTCCGTGTTAAAGGGTTTTGTGGAGTTTTAGGATATAGGGTGTTGAAAAGCAAACTGTCAAGACTTTCTGTGTATTTTGCATTTATCCTCAAGTAACTTATTAATTAGGATTAGTCATTATTAAATGTTAGGGTTGTAATTACATAAACCTCTTTTTAGGATCTTTGCTTTGTCCACAACTGTTGTTTTCTTCAACACAGTTCTCAGTTGTCAAGTCCATACTGAATTGTTCCAGCCATCATACTGTATAATGTTATACTTCCCTATAACAAAAGGCATTCTATTTCAAGGCTTTAAGGTATTTAATTTGTACGGCCATAATTCCCATCTGTGGAGCCTTTATGGTGCTGTTGGATGATATATATTTATGACTGCAGTCCCTTTATGATTTCTCTACTGTAAAGGAATAACAGCCTGGCAAGTAGAGG
The DNA here is from genome assembly GCA_036023655.1 of Nannoperca australis. Classification (NCBI taxonomy): domain Eukaryota; kingdom Metazoa; phylum Chordata; class Actinopteri; order Centrarchiformes; family Percichthyidae; genus Nannoperca; species Nannoperca australis. Next base: position 7,702 of record JAVQJD010029650.1, on the reverse strand, counting down.
TGGAGCCCCCCGGCCATTATTTATTGTGGTGTTGTACCTCGGAGACACGCAGCCGCGATACGGGACAAGAGGCATGCGGGAGTTAAATTACACCCGAAATTTAGTGATCCTTCAAAAGAATGGGCTCCCTTGTTGGATAGGTTTACCAATGTTTCGGCAATGGAGTTCCCCCTTTAGAAATGTCTGCAGGAGAAAATGACAAACAGGTCAGAGGGAGCAAGTGAAAAATTCCAAATAAAGTGTCGAGGTGGTTTGTGGGTGCAGCTAGCGGTTGACATGTTGGCTCCTGCGTTTTGGGCTCAAAAAGACCCTCCTGAAGGTTCGATTAAAGAGGGAATGGCTGATGTCTAATTACCTGTTGAGATGTGGTTTGGATTGAAGCAGCTCTTGTGACAGTATGTCTTTCTGCTTGATGAGGAAATTATAGTGTACAGCCGGGCTCACATTCTCTTGATTTGCATGTTAAGGTCTTCACCTGCTCCTATGTTTCTCTGTAGGTTTGAAGCATGCGGTGGAAGAAATTCTCCCCGATCAGAAGTGAAGTAGGTTTATTTTGTCTGCTGCCTGGAGGAGCTAACACCCTGCAATATAAATGGATCACAAAAGCAGACTGCACCCCCTGACTGCAAAGATAATCACGTTTTATCATCTGAAGTGTGTTTTCAGAGCTGAGTTATAGTGATGTTTTGTGCAGGACTGTGTTGAGGAGTAAACCAGTGATGTGAGATCAAACAGCATGTACATCTGTGTATTTTTGGTGTGTGTGTGCGTGTGTGTGCATGTGTGTTAATGTGTATGTGGAGGCAAAGAGGGCAGGTACAGGGCAGGGAGGATTTTCAGGCTGTGCCCTTGATAACACACAGGTGGCTGATCTTGGGGCTTAGGGTCTGACGCTGTCCCTCAATCCACCACTTCCTACTCTGCACACACACACACACACACACACACACACACACAGCTACACAAACACAATTCCTGTCCGGGGAGTTGCAATATCATGGCAGAGCTCAGGTTACTGTCTGGGTGCACTGCTCTCGGTTGTGGAGAGTTAGGAATATAGGATGAAATAGATAGTCAGTGTAATATTCTGCCAGTTCGTGCAGAGGTGAGGGGTTATTGATGGGGGCTTTGTTGTTCAAGGCATATGTCTAACTGCCTCAGGATACCTGTTTGATTTACAATTTAACGGCCTGTTGCTGGAGAAATGAATAACGCCATTACAAAAGAAAAAGTGGGAGGAAAAACAAGAATTTTATAGCACAAACAAAATAGGCAATCACTCTCTCCACCTCTCTGCAGCACATTCTTAAGTGACGACAATTCATCTTCAATTTCACACCAGAGTTTCCCCCTGTAAGACACCCGTAAAGTGCTCGAGTGAACTAAAACTCTCCACAGTTGCTGCTGGTGTTGCCGGTGGGGGCTAGAGAGAAAGGGTTGACATTTATGGATGAGGTTCTCCACCATCTCTACTATCAGGTTTTAAGAGTTGTTACAAGCAGGAAGCCCCTCTGCGTGCAGCGTTAAGGGCCGAGTGCGGGGACTGAGCCGACAGGATCTGGGGCTGGCTGCACTGTATTCACGGAGGCTTTGTAAACTGTGGCTGTGATGTGCACATCCATCACGGCCTGGCGGCATGCTGGGTTTCAGGATGGGGGTGCATTCGTTATACTGACATGGCCGGGAGGGGGGACAGGAGGAGGGCAGAGGAGGGAGGAAGGTCAGGATTAAAGGAGTGGGGCAGAGCAGGCTGGGGTCAAGATTAGGGTGTCGGACGATGTAGATGAGGTGGGGTGGGTTGGTGGATCAAGATAAGTAGGTTTTTGTGGGGTTTTAGGCGGATAAGGCTCCATGGTAGCAGTCTAGTTGCTGAAGAAATCTTACTTGTTCAAGTATTTGCATTATTACAAGGGGATTTTGGGAACAAGGGTTTCTGTGGATGATGCTTGAGGCCACATTTCAAAGATTTCATTAACAACAGGAGTAGACTAAATGAGGTAAACACTTTTAAGTAACATGCAAACATTACTTCAAAGTTATAGGTTAAATGTCATTTAGTTGTTCACCATGCATGTATCATGGTTTGGGGCTGTATCCCTTTTGGTTGGTTTTAACTTGTGACTAATGTTATTCTTTGTCTTTTCCAGTGAAGTTGTAAACAGTATCTTCTCCTTATTTTTTTAGACTGCTGCTTGATATCTATTCATGTAAAAGACAAAATATCAGCAATGTAATAATGACTCTTTCATGGACTGTTAACAGCTGTGCACCACCAGCTCAAATCATCCACAATATTTATCACCCCTGTTTGAAAGAACTATTTCTTCAGTAGAACGTGAAGAACGTGTTCGGTAGGTTATCCAGAGCAAACAGGACATTGTTATTGGAAAGAGATGTTAATATCTTTAGTATAATTTTTCAATCTAGTGAGGAGTACAAAGAAAATTCCATTCCCTTCCATTATGTTGGGGCGGTGGCATAAGTCTCCAAGATGGATATCTTAAAACTTGTGCAAATAAAACCAGAACTATCTGCATGGCTATTTACAAAAAAAAGGAAGGTTTCTAGTCATTTGGTTGAACCCACCTTTGAAGAACAGAAAAACACAAAAAAACTGTCTGACTTTTCATGTATAGACAACAATGGGAAAATGATTGTTTTACGTGGCTGCTTCCCTCCACCACCCTGTAATCTGGGCTAACCAGGGTGTCTGGTGTTGAGGAAGGGGGAGCGGTGTGGGGGTGGACAGGGTGGAGTGATGCTGACAAGGGACATCAAAGCGAAGACGGGGGGGAGGAGAGAGGGGACACAGAGATTAGGCTGCATGGTAGAGGAGAATGAGCGAAAGTATAGGTCAGGAGCAGGGCTGCACGGAGAGCATGACGAGAAAACAACAGGTCTGAGCTAATTATCTTGTTTCCAGACCTTATCAGACTCCGGCATGTAGACATTACTGTCTGCACGATGGGAATCTTCGGCGTGAACACAAGGCATCGCTGCATTTGGGATAAATACAGAAAAAGCCCTGCCAAACACAATACTGAAACTTAACAGTGATTCAGGTTTATATGGAGAGTGTAGAGAGGCCTTTATAATCCTCTGGGAGGGTTGCTTTATCTCAAATTCCATCTGAGAGCTGGTGGGTACTCCAGTGTGTCAGTCACAGAGACAGTCAGGCTTTTCTCCGGCAGCCAAACCCTCCAATCACACATAATGATTTCCATTTGCTAGCTGCAGGCAGAGAGAGAATTTTTGTCTATCTCAACACAAATCACTTCCCCAGACTGACCCCGAAATAACTTAAGCCTTCAATTCAATGATAACTGGTCTCAAGCGTTCTTCTTTTTTTGGCTACAAACCAATAAACATGTGTGTAGCCGAGTTACATCCCAGAAATAAAATAATATGCAGTTGACTGATGGTTTTTCACCACAAATAAGATTCGGAAGTACATGCAGCCTTTTAATTTCTGCAGCCACTAATGAAAGATCAGAGAGGAGAGGAGGAGGGGGAGGAAGTATAAAGAAGGAAAAGATGAAGAGAAGACAACAGAGCAGAGGAGATAAATGAAAGGAGAGGAGGAGAAAGAAAGGAAAGCAAATGAGGAAGAGGAGGAGCAGAGTAAAAAAGGAAGAAGAGGAGGAGGAGAGGTGGATGTAAATCACATTGAGATCTTTCTGTTTCACACCCCACTGCAGCTGAAACCAAACGTCTACAGCCGAACATCTGTTGTGTTTGGCCATTGCTGCCTTCCCTCCGCTCCCCTCCTCTCCTCCTCAGCTGACCTCTCTGACAAACCATTTGACTCTCCCTCAAAAAGGTTTTATCCATCTCTTGCATACACTAGATCCTTGACCTGGGAGGAGGATGAAGAAGAGGATGAAGAGGAGGCCTGCCGGGGGGAGGAGGACGGACGCTGAATGCTGAGAGGATACAAATATATGAGCTTCTCTGTGAGAAGAGGCTGCCCTGCGGAAACGAGAGCATTGGCTCGTCACATATTTCTCCAAACACAACAGCGTCTGGCTGTAATATGTGGTTATTATGGATCATAGGTTTGCTGATTCAGTGATGATCTCATGCTCTTCTGGCACTAGATTATCTTCCAGTCATCCTGAAGAGCATCTCAAATTCCTGTTTTTCTGGACACATGAAGCGTAGAAAAATGATCTCTCAGTCCAGTGAAAACATAATTTTTTTTAAATATGCGTAAATAGGGATTTTATGAAAATACTTTCCTTGTGGAATATTAAATGACTGTGGTCACTTTAATTGTTAATGACTGTCTGTTTAGACATATCTGACCTGCCACAAGAATTCAAAACTATCTGCTACATGACTGCTTTAATTCAATTCAATTCAATTTTATTTATATAGCGCCATATCATAACAAAGTTATCTCAGGGCACTCAGACACTGATTGGTCTCTGGTGTAACTTTTTCAAATCTGCAGTAAAGAAAGAGTAAAAAGAACTGAAATTAACGAAACGAAGAGAAAATCTATGTTAAAAGTAATACAAGGAAACATTATATTTTTCTAAATAAGGATCCTATTGTTGTGTTGTATGAAAACTGAAAAAATGTATTAAAAGTTTATCAGACAAGTCCAAAATATAACTGAACAAATTATCTTTTTAGTTCAGTTTAGTTTAATTCTTTTTGTGTAAAAAGAAAGATACAACCAATCATATTAAAACATTTAAAAGACACTTCATTTAATTTTCTATTTAACTTTCTCATTGAATCTTTCAAAAGAAATGTGTATTTTAGATCTTGGCGCACATTTAATCATTAATCTATTTCCTCACCACATTTCCAATTATTCTTCCCAGAGGAGAGGACTCTAGCTAGCTTGCTGAACTAAAAGCACTGGTAGCTAAACAAACTTACCACCAGCCTTTTCAGCTACCTACCTTGTTGAAGCTAACATTTGTCATAAAACCAGAGATAGTCATGTAGGCTACTGTGTGGATCAAGGAGAACGATGCATGACATGTTAATCATCCCTGTACTGCATACTGCTGTAGAATCACTGTATAAACTATTGCAACAGTAGCACTTTAGCCTATAAGCTAACACTAACAAAGTTAGCCATCTAAAGCTACTTGGAAATTCACACACACTATATTTCTATATATTTAACATCAGTGGAATAATCAAGAGGGCTGTCGTGGCTAGCTAGCTTAAGTGAAAATACTGGTGGCTAAACATAATTTACTGCTGTAGCATCACTGTATAAACTTAAAAAAGCATTTTAATTGACAAGCAAATGCTATCAAAGTAAGCTAGCTAGTGGTTCTTATAAGGAAAATTATGATACATTCATTCATACACAAAATGTCATGGATGACAAAATAAACTTCTACATTTTGTCAATTTTGGTGCTCCAGCTTGGTAAAATCATGTTTGTGCCTACTTAATACAGATTATGTCCCTTTGGTTGGTTGTCCTTTCTCTGTTTATGTTTGCGTCATCCACATTTTCTCCTTCTCTGTGTGATATTGACTGTCTGGTCCCTGTCAGGGAGCCTCCTGACCTCCTGTCTGTCTCCAGCACCTTGCATATCAGCTTCACAGTTGCTATTTGTCTCCTTCCATGCCCCCTGCTCCCGCAGTCCTGTTAGGCATGTGGTCCAATAATAGCTTGACCAGGTAGCTCAGCCATGTGGAATTTGACATTGTGTCCCCGGGGCATTTCGGGCCCCCTATGGGAGAGTGTGAGTGGACGGGAGACAGCCAGTGTCAAGGGTTTTCAGAGTGAGTTGAACAGTCTTGGATCAGTTTTATCAAGTGCAACTGCAGAGCATTTAAAGGATCAGGCTGGCATTGTATATATTTTAATATATTTTATTATCACTAAATCTCATGAGTGAAAGACCACCATATTAATTATCAAGTTATCCTAAACTACGTAATGAAAAAATAATACATTTCTCCCATTATGCACAAGACATTAAGGATATTTTCATTTGATGAAATTGCAGCAGTGCAGCAACAAAAACAGTTTCATATCATAACATGCTGCTTTCATTATCCTCTCAGGCAGCGTCACAGCCAGCTGGAGTTTATCTGTTTATCTCTAAAAAACAGTATAAGAGCCTGTAACATACTGTAGGTAGGCCTTTTTACCTCCCTAATCAGATTGTTCTTTCTTTATCCCTCACAGATAAATATAGATCAGATAATTATAAAGTCTGTAAACCTTGTATCAAAGCAGTCAACCTACACCCAGATAAGCAGATGGCACACATACTGTACATACATTAAGCACGGCTATTACACTCTACATACTTCAGCCTCCTACATTTCTCCTCATTCGCCCTCCCATCCTTCTTCCTCTCCCTCCAAGGAACCCCCGGGCCGGTGGCTGCAGAGGTGGGGGCAGAGTGATTCATGAGCGGGGCGGAAGGAATGTGTATGAGCACCACATGTCTTTTCATTTACATGCTTTACACTCACACACACACACACACACATGCACGCTCATGGCGACAGGTGCGGCGTTGCAGGAGAGAACGTGGCACTGAAGGAGGCCCTTGTTATCGTTGGCATCAGACTCTCAGCTGTGCCCTGTCGCACCACTAGAGGCTGTGTGGTCACAACGCTGATATATGGGCTGCTGTATAGGAACAGACATGCCATCACATTCAGTCATTACAGAATAACAGTGCAGAAGCTCTGTATTCCCTCCAAGTCTCAAAAGAAAGTTCTGACCTCGATATGTCACCATATTCAGAATATTCAGCCCATTAATTATCCAAGACAATGTGTTTGACATGTGTTAAAGGGTCAGTTCACTATGGAATCTGGCCATGTTGTGTGTGAGCTTTCTGCCTCATCCCCAATGTGGATCATCTCAAGTAACAAGGGACACTGTTTCTGGAAAGATATGTTGCTGCTCATTAAAGTTTTTATTGCTAAAATACGCAATGAGCAACTTTCATAGGGACTGTTTCTTCAGTACAAAATAGTTCCAATGGAAACTATTCACATCGAGTTCTGGGGATTCTCCAAAATCACGGGGTCACTGTTTCTACAAGTAGATGTTGCTGCTGAATTCTTACACGTTACGTTACATTACAAAAAACATTTGGGCAGCTATGGCTCAGGAGGTAGAGCAGGTTGTCCAATAGTCCAGCTCCTTTTGTTCACATGTCAATGTCAGTGTCCTTTGGGCAAGACACTAAACCCTAAGTTGCTCACAATGGAGGCCAGCACCTTGCATCGCCGCTCTGTCGCCATTGGTATATGAACATGTGTGTGATTGAGACCAATCTGTAAAGGCGCTTTGGGAATGAATTACTGTTGTACCCAACAGGGTTGCTGCAAAACATGAAAAAAAAGGGAAAATAAAACCAAAATCTTAAATTAAATTGAAAGTTCATTCTTGAGGTTGGGTCCCACCAAGATAAATCTGAGGGGTCATGAGATGCTTAATGACAAAGGAAAGAGAAAAGGCAAGTGGAGTGGAGTAAAAAGCACAATATTTAAATATAAGTATAAAGTAGCATAACATTTAAATACTTAATTCTACTTAAGTACAGTACTTGAGTAAATGTACCAGTAGAAAGTGAGAATATGCTTTCTTGTCATTTTGGTGAACCGACCCTTTAAGCCCAAACACACACACACATCACCAAGAGTTGAAACTTTGTAAATATTAATATTTCATTCACGGAGTTGACAGCTGTGGCCCCATTAGG
>JAVQJD010029647.1:0-10925 GCA_036023655.1 Nannoperca australis | reverse complement strand
TGTGTGTATATATATATATATATATGTGTGTGTATGTGTATATATATATATATATGCCACATTGATTGAATACAACATGAAAATGATTATTATTAATAGTGAAAGTGTTATTCATTAGTGACCTGTGTGTTCTGTGTCCTGTGTTGAAGGAAGGGGAGGGGAAGACGGGCACGGCTTGTGCTCTGGACTGTGGAGCAGGCATTGGGAGGATCACCAAGCGCTTACTGCTGCCTCTGTTCAAGACCGTGGACCTGGTGGATGTGACGCAGGAGTTCCTGGATAAAGCCAAGTCTTACCTGGGAGAGGGGGCCAACAGAGTGGGGAAGTATCTCTGCAGCGGCCTGCAGGACTTTGTACCTGAGAGTGGACGCTATGATGTCATCTGGATCCAGTGGGTCATTGGTGAGTCTGTCCCAATGGTGGCCAATAGAAAGCAATGGTGGTTGTTTGATTTGAAATACATACACCTGCTTCTGTGCTCCTGCAAATAAGATGGTTATTTAACAGTCATCAACAAGTTTGAGGAGAGACTGTTAGAAAGTGTGCGCTGTTGTCCCCATTTGTATGATTCATCATGATCAGACGACATATTGTCCTTTATCCTTGCAGGAACCTTGCTGTGGTGCTGCAGCTTGGTAGTTAAGTGTTGTAGAACCCCTCAGTCAGTGCTTTGTGGTCAAGCTGCTTTGTTCTGTACTGAACATCTTTCCTCCTCCTTATTTTTTCCCCCCCTCAGGCCACCTGACAGACGATCACCTGGTGGAGTTCCTGCAACGCTGCCAGAAAGCCCTGCGGCCCAACGGCCTCATCGTCATCAAGGACAACGTGTCGTATGAAGGTGTGGTCCCTGACGAGGCGGACAGCAGCATCTGCCGTGACTTGGAAATAGTTCACAGTCTTGTGGGCCGAGCGGGACTCCGCATCGTCCACGAGGAGCAACAAATGAACTTCCCAAAGGAGATCTACCAAGTCCACACACTGGCTCTCAGATAGAGGACTGTTCCCTCCTGCATGGCATGGGAGTGGGGGGCGGCCTTGTATACAAAGTATTCTAATGTGGAAATGTTGTTTTTCTATTCTGCAGTCCATTTATTTTCTGTTTGGAAATTATGTTTGTGGAGTGTGTTCTGCTGACTCCAAGCATCAGTCTTCTGCTCTGTGCTTATTGCTGAGTCGTCTTTAGGCTAGCTGGCTTTAAGTCACATTACAATTCTGTCTTACAAATGTTTGTGCTTTTGGCTGTGTGGATGATATGCACAGTCAACCAATAGAATCTTAAGAAGTGATTTTCAAGCACTGTGTCCTCAGCAGAACTCCCAACTGCAGCATCGGTCTTACCGGCTGTTTGCAGTTTCATTGCTTTGCCCAATATTGATTTATTTATTAGCCACATTGGAAACGTGACATTGCATCCTCTTTCAGAGCGGTGTCATCGAACAGAACGCTAATGTGACCGAACCCATACCCCGATGTCCACTGGAAGCGTCATGTTCCTAAGCAGACATTTTTCCAGTAATGTTTGGAGTTTTTAATGGAGATGTTGGATGTTTTACAGCCTACTGAAAATGAGTTTGCAGATAATATATGATCGTTTAATACCTTTTTATAGACAAAATGTCTAAGGGATTCATAGAGAAATAAATCTGCTGATTCATTGAACAGTAGCAATTCTTCTGCTTCAGAGTCTGGAAGATAAGTGATGTAAGGTAATAAGTCAAACTAGTCATCTGCATGTGTGCAAAGTCCGTATCTAAAGAAGGCATCACTAAATATTATATTCAGCTATTCATGAGCCACTCCCGTCATGCATCTGGTGGACTTTGGAACACCAGTTAGAATATCAGCGGATCATCTCCAGGTGCAGCGATGCAGCCGTGTTCAGGGGATGCTGGGAGTTGTAGTGACAGTGGACTGATTTACCTCAGGGAAGCTAAGAGAGAAAGGGTCCATTTGTATGCACAACGCATGTCATTGTGTAAAATGTAATAGATTTACATTTTCATGTCTGAGAATGCATAATTACAGCCATATAAATTGAAATGCAAACTAAACCCGGCACTGGCGTGATGAAAAAAAAATACAATAAGGGCTCAAAATTAATATGTGAAGTAGGTGTCAGATTGGGACTAACATTTAACAATAACTGCAAACAGCCTGATGTAGTTGGTTTATTAAGGCATATTTTATACAGTCAATAACACTGTGTTGCTGCATCATTGCTTCATTATAATGTATGTTTACAGCTTACATGTTAGGATTCATTCACTCCAGCACTTTTAGGTGATGCAGTTTACATTGTTCACATCGTTTCATTTTCTCCTGGGCAGTCATAGTAAGCCGATGACACATGCAGACCGTGCTGTCAGTGTGGTAACTAGGTTCTGTCTCCCAGCCTGTGTGGTCAGGTTAAACTTAAATAGTAGGTGAAAAACAAAAAAAAAATGTTATTACACATTATACAATCCATTGCAAGTGGGTTATATATTCACAGTCCAAATAAATTTATCTCCACTTGCTGTCGTCCAATTATAAATGTATTTCTTACTGAAGTGAAAAAAAACTTTAGCTAGTAATTCTTCGGTCAGGGTAGAGCTATATTCAGCTGGCAAATCTCAGACTAATGTAATGCAGGGCTATAGATCAACACTTCTAGGAAATGTATCGTTTATAATACATTTATATAAAAGTTTCATTTGTCTTAGCTGATGTTGCAAGGAACAGCATCATACACATGCACTGCTAAAGTCCACTGTCATTCCAAACGCAGCTGTTGGAAAGAGATGGTTTTTGATAAAGATAAAAGGTTAAATTTATAAGCAATAAAACACGCCCTCCATTAAGTACACAGTTTTGCTGCTACAGCCATAATTGTTCTGGTATGACCAGTAGCTTATGGTGGCTAATATTAGATGGATAAATGTTGTGTAACTGACATCACGGAGTCAGTATGTTTCAATATCCTGTAACTGCCATTTGTTGCCACATGAATACATACATGAAGCGTCTCGTGGACAGATGTAGCCTGAGCTTTGTCAGCAACATGTCCACAAGTTTAAGAGGAGCAAGCCCTTTTTAAAACTGCTGGCTTTGGCAGAGAAGGAGAGAACTCTACGGCTGATATTTATTTTCATGGACAAAATGATATAAACTGGTAATCACTAGACACTATGTTCATGTTTGTAACAGAATAATGTCAGCTCACGGTTCTTCAGTAGCCGGTGACTCCCAACAGGAGAGAGGAGACAGTAGAAAAACTCTATTCACATTAAGCAGTGTGCTGGTTCACCTTGTTTGGTCTGCATTTTTCCAAGCAGGGCTGAAGTCAGTGTGAGGGAGGCTGATAACTGCAGCACCTTGATACAACCAACTGTTGACCTAAGTAAGTGATGACACCTGTGCCTGCTCCATTTGCTGAATAAAGACTGAGATATGGTTGAAGGCTGCAAGTGCACCTGTTGAACATTATTTTGTCACGTGCTGTTACAGAAGGTAATAAATGAAGGTTCATGCTCAAATATGCTGATGCTGACTGATGGATGATTCCATAGCAGGGGCTGTGTCGTGCAGTCAACATGGCAGCAGCAGCTCAGTGTGAACTGTGAGGAGTAGTGGGTTGAGGCCATGTGATCAGGACCAGGTCTCACTCTGAAGCTGGCCCGATCTCTCCATGACAGCCAGCACCTGCTGGGCGTCCTCGGCAGACACGCCTCCCTCCTGCTGGAACACCTCTTTCAGAGCATCACACACGCTGGCAGGCATCTGTTTTGCATTGCTACATAGAAATAAAAGGGTCAACACTGCATATTCACAAACTCACCACAGCAAACCCAGAATTTCAGCAACATGCCATAATCAAACAAACCCTGCTGAAGGTTCTTTCCTGTGACTACGTGAGTCTAACTGAGCCAGGTTCTCGTTGAGTTCTCCAGCTTCAGTGAGTCATTCGAATGTTTGAGCCTAAACAAGAAGCTGGTCATATTCTACAGGTTTCTTCTTGTCATTACATTCTGCATGTTGGCTCAAACCAACAATAAATGCATCTACTAACAAGACTACTCACTAGAGCACCAAATGTAGATAAATCTGCTTCTGAAAATAGTCCCCAGCAAATGCATTTTTCCCTCCTTTTAACCTTTAAAAATGTGGTTCACTTCTTCACTATGAGCCAGTGGGCTTTGAGGTGAGAGCCACAGAGTAGGTACGGAAGTCAGAAACACCAACACATTATTTGGTATTTGGATGAAATTTACGTAACAAGAAAATTTAAGTTCTGGTCTCAGTGGATGGTTACTGCATATCTTCCAGGGCATATGCACCTGATTGGTTTCTGAAGCCTCATAGTATCCTCAGCTAATCTTTGGCTGTGGATGTTGTCCCCCATCACTTACACTAGACCCTCTTCAGGAAGGGATCTCTTAAGTACAAACAGTAACGTTTCAGTGTTCATATGGACACCTGCCTATTGTTCTGCAACAAAGTGTGAAGCTAGCCCAAATCCCCTGATGTGAACAGAGGAGAAGTTTAGTGCTGGCGCCTTGGCCTCACCCAGCGATGTAAAAGCAGGCACTCTGTTTGGCCATCAGGTCCCAGAGAAGCTCCGCGTTCTGCCTCACACGGTGCTGCACGTACACCTTTTCCTCCTGAAACACAACATCATCCTAAATCATCAGCCACAGAGGAAACACACAGCCAAAGTTACTGCTGGCTGGGGCAGGTTGCCAGGTGTCTATCCATGGGAGGAAAGAACATGAGTACAGTATTTACAGTGAATCCTGGGTATTGCAGAAAAAAATTTAAACAGTTTTGGCTTTACTCAGAGCTGAAAATGTCAGCTGAATGGTACATTGCAACATTTTTCTTGTGCCATTGGAATAATTAGATGCTATAACCAGATACTTTGTAGTTCTTTGGTATGTCCAGTCTGTCTGTTTATATAGTGTGACTGGTGGAATGTGTCTGACCTGGTCTCGTGAGAAGGCAGTGAAGAGGGTCAGCTGTCCAGCCTTCATCATGACCTCCCACTCTGAACTGAAGTAGAAGTCTTTGGATTGACTGCGACAGCCAAAGAACAGGACGTTGGCTAAACAGCAGGCGGACGGGGAGGGGGGTGTCATGTCATAGTGGTGAAACGTTGTGAAGCGAGAGACAAAGTCAGAGAGGTGAAGTGAATCTCACCATTCTTCCCCTCGGCAGTCCTCTCCTGCAAAGCCGACCTGAAGGGGGCCACTCCTGTTCCAGGTCCAACCATTATCACAGGGGTTTCCTTCTCTTTGGGAAACTTCAGACTTCCATTCTTCACCCACAGAGGCACGTACACCTCAGCTGCAACAAAACAAAACATGGCTTCCAATCACATTCGTATGGAATGTAACAAATAAGAGGGACTTTGTTATTTTTTAATGAAACTGCAGGACTTAGTGAGGACTACAGTACTGAGTTATGACATGGCTGCTTTCCAGACATTAGCAGTGCATCCTTTATTTACAAATAAAATAAATGAATTCCTAACGTCCAATTTCTGTGAATATCATATTTCAGTAAGATGTCTCCCTGTTTTCTGATCTTGCTGATGCTGTTAACCTCCGTGTTGTCATGATAAATTCAGCATGATGTACATATCCACAGCACTAATTCCATCTGTACAACAGCCATGTCACCACTCTGCTGCTCATAGGTTCTATATTCAAAAGAAACACTGTTCTTACTTACTTTATGACTGCAATTTTCTGTGTTGTTTGTGCTATCAACAGTGAAACGCATCTTGTGTAAATGTTTTACATTAAAGGCTTTAAAGGCTTGACTTTCCTGGTGGCTTTCAGTATGAAACATCTGCAGGGAGTGTTGACTGTCACTGCCTCTAGCTCAACTTTGAAAAGAAATCCGTAACGGATCTGAGAACTCCAATAACAAATTAAAGAGTCTGTGGAGTGAATAAAGTTAGTTTATACAGCAGATTTCAGACAGGCCTAGACTCACTGTGCTTTAGAATAGAAAAGCAAAAATAGGCAATAATTAAAGTGCTGTGGCCTTTATTAGTTTGTTATTAGTAAGACTCTGCAACTGTTGTCATCATGTTGTCCCGGAGTTTATTTTAGTTCATTTCAGTATCATATATAAGATCCAAGTACATTCACATTCTTATGTAATATGAGTGTTTTTTAGACTCATACGACAGTTCCAAACCACTTGTGAATTTATTTTGCACCCAAGAGAAAATTCTAAGTACGAGTAAATGAACACAGCGATAGTATGTGCCACTAAAGAACAAATCATTTTGTACTGTATGTCGGAAACAACCTACAGTCAATCAGAAGGATGTCATCTCTATGGCTGTGATATAAGCACATGTAGAGTGTGGTGAAAGACCTTGTGTGGGGTCCAGGGAGGCTAACCAGGTGGAGCAGAGGCCTCTTCGGGGTTTGTACAGTTTGGTTTTGTAACGAACCACAGCTACGAGGATCTGAAGCCTGTGTGGGTGAGCCTGTGGGGACAGAATAAGTCAAGATTACACTGTATCGGCCTTCCTACTCAATGCATTTTATTTACATCCAGATGTAACACAGCACTTGATCCCAGCAGTTGAATAGTCATGAAGGAGGTGCTACCTGGAGAGAGGAGGCGATGGAAAATGAGCGAGGCTGGATCTCAGGGAACAGATCCAAGAGGTAGTCTACTTTGAGTTCTGCTGTAGTATGGGGGAAATCTTCCAAGACCTGCAGCAGCAAGAGCACAATGCTCAAGAAGCAAATCAAAGGACAGGTTTATATATTCAAGGCCTCTGTGTGTAGGATGTCTGACTCCTGCTCGTTGTAACAAAAAAGACACTTAGGATAGACACGAATGTGCTAAAAGCAACACTTTGACTACTGTCTTTTTTGCAGTAATGTCAAATTTTTCTACAAACACAAATTCTATCAAAATCATTTGTACACTTTAAAATAAGCAAAAAGCTCAATCAAAAGCAATGTTTTAACTGGACTCATTGGTAGGCAGAGTGTAGACTAAAATCTCAGCTCGGGCTCTAACCCGGAGCGGTCACCTCCAGCGCGGTGCGTCGGGGCCGGTTGCAGTAGCTGTGCAGCTCATCCTGGCCTGCAGCTGAGCTGAACTCCACCAGCTTCTCCTGCTCCAGCTCGTTGGTGGCAAAGGTAGACAGCAGTTCAAAGAAGGAGCGACGAGGCACCGCAGCAATGTCCAGGTAGCTCTCCACCAGGTGGCGCATAGTGCAGGGCTGAGGAAGCCTTGCTGGAACTGAGAAGACAGAGGGTCTTCAAGGAAATGGTCATTTCACCATCCATCTATTAAGGCTTGACAATTCTACTTTAAAGCTGCACTAATGGATCAAATGACTGTGTAATGTGGGTCAATTGTAGTGACAAAAAAAAAAAAAAAAAAAGCTCTGATAAATCCACTGTGCACTCCCAGTCCAGCAGATGTACACAATTAAGAGATTAGCTCAGTGCCCTAAGATAACTTTGTTATGATATGGCGCTACATAAATAAAATTCTTCACCAGCTAAAGAGCCAGATTTTTCTCTCAGGAGTTGATCAGGTGACACAAAGTTCATGTTGGCTAACATTGGTAGCTGTTGTTGAGCTTGCCTGATAAAGAGATAAGTGAAATTATGAAATAAAATGTGACCTTGTGAAAAGAGTCATGAAACAAAAGAAGTAAAACAAAAGCACCATTGGAAAAAGTGCATTTAAAATATATATATATATATATATATATATATATCTATATCATGAAATAATAATAATAATTGAAATGTATTGGTTAATTTATAGATTTTACATAATGTATTCATGTGATTACCTGCAGTGGTGTCTGTGGCCCTGAGAGTGAACCTGGCCTCTGGATCTAATCTCAGCAGATGACAGAAGTGCTGCACATCCTCTGGTGTGTTGCAAGGACGCATCATCACCACGTCACCAGCAGCAAACCTGCACAGCAACACCATAACTAATGTTGGGTCACGTTCAAGAAGGACACTTTCATTTTGCACGCAAAAGAACAAAAGAAATCAATAATAGTTTGTGTGTTCTGCACACTTCTTGCACACTCTCCTGCTACAGCTTCAGGGTGGTATTTAGAACTAAGTGTATCCCACAATGAATTACAGTTGTGAAGGACTTCAGTCTAGTTACTGGAAAAATGTCTCACAAGTAGGCTCCTGACTACTCACAAATACTTCAAGTGTGGATGTTGGGATGGACCCTAAGGCATGGCTCAACTGCCATACAGGCATCCTGCATGTCATTGATGTTCTACAGACTCTGACCTGGTGGGACTCCTGCTTTGACTTTAACGTAAAAGTGACCAGGGTGCTCATTCAGACATGAGACATGTTAAATTGTTGTCAGATTAAATGTAGGGCATAAAGGGGTGCATGTCTGAAAGGGGCTCAAGATTCCTTACTCAATAAAGGATCCAGTGATATCGAACTCGATGTGCCTCACGTCCTGAAAGTGTGACTCGTCCGTTATTCTCCTATTGAACACTAGTCTGGAAGAAAAGGGATGGGACTGGGAGGGGACAGATTTCTCCATGGGAATCTTCAACCTGTCATGTGTCTCCTCTTTCACATCATCCAGGAAGTGGAAAGTGTATGCTGGAGGGAGCCTGCCACAAGAAACAAGTAAAGAAAATCCAACTGACTAGGATTCAACACAAAAGCCAACCAGGAGTTAAAAACTGGCTTTTAAAGGAAACATACCAAACCATGTATGAAAATATGTGTCAAATCAAGCGTATACTCACGATTCATCTTCTCTCAGTGGAACCACATCGGCCAAAGATGGATAGAGAGCAAACACTTTCTCCCAAAATGATGTGAGCCATGGATCAATAACAGCGTCCGACCTGCTTCAAACACATTTTTAGGTAAGCAAGCGCATACCATGCCATGGCTGCTTCCACAGGTCACTCCCCACGTTTCCCGTCTGGCTCTACATTGCTGATAAATTGATGGATTTCTGGAAAATAGAAGTTTCCGCAGCACTAATTCAATCGGTAAAACTTTCCTCTTTTCCATATCTAGACGATGTTAAGCTACCTTTCATGAAACTCAACACATCCTGCAAAATTGTTTCACATTAAAAAACCCTTTAGCAACTTTAAATGAGAAAGAGAAAGTGTTTATTGTAATTGTTTTGTATCTGTTAAGATAAAGACAAAGTGATTGATTAGTAAATGAAAACAGTATTTGAGATAAAAATACAAACTTGGACATTATGGTTTTGTTCGGGCATTTGTTACTCATGTTACTGTAGCAGCATCTATGAGCCAATTCCACCATCTGACAGGTTCCCTCCGAGTGCATTCAACTCTAGAAACAATTGGCTGTCCCTGCAATGCTTCCAGGAGTTCTGCTAGTTTATGTCAAAAAATCCACACCTACAAGAATCTGCATATTACAGTAATGTGGAAAGAAATACGGCAGCAAATAAACAAACGAATATGGGATTTTTTTCCTGGCTCATCTAAATATAAACTTTAACCTTTGCAAAAGCATACACATAATAAATCTAATCTAAATGCAAGTTTTCTCAAATCTTTGATTGAGTTTGAGATTCAGAAATTTAGATTGAGCAAAATGAGTTCCCTCCTTACAGTTAACCTGTTACTATTTTTGTTTCCATAGTCTAAAATCGAATCAAATTCCAAATAAGCCTTTTGTGGCAGATCTGCAAAAAAAAACTAATAGTTTTTTTCCAAAGTTTATAAAAAACATATGTGGAAAGAACCCCCCCTCCCACTCCCCCCATTAATGGAATCCCCCATGATTCACAAGCTCCTTCGGACATGTTGGTTCTCACCCCAGATCATGTTGGTCATCTGCCAGCCCGACAGGCAGCAGCATACTGGCACCCAGCTGCTGAAGGCGCTTGTGAAGCTTCTTAGCCACAAAATTGAACCTATATGCAAAAAGTGGTCGATGCTTTGAGTAGGAGCAGGAGTCACTCTGAATGTGTACTGTGAGAACTGTAAACCTGAAAAGGACTGACTTTGGATAGGAGGAGTCCCCAAGGCCCAGTACAGCACAGTCCAGCCGACTCAGAGAGCCAGCAGGTAGCGTCTTCTTGAAGAGAAACCTCCAGAAGTTCTTTGAAGAACACAACAATAAGTGAACAGGTTCAGGCATACAGAATACAAATGCATGGGTTTTCTTTTGTGAGGGGATGAAGAGCCGGAGAGTGCAAGATGGAAGAAGATATTGCAATTTACGAGATGTGTTGCATTATCCTTTTTTATTTCATCTTTTTTGGTGGAGTACAAACTGCTCCACAAAAGAGCCAGTCTCTGTTATGACACAGGAGATGATGTTACAAATACGTATTTTGAAAAAACTGTGGTAACTAATTGTCCCGTTAGCAACCAAAGTGAAACTAGAAGAAAATATTCTATTGCCTTTAGTTGAAGAATTATCAACTGGGACAAAACTGACCATGTAAAACAATGTTATGTCTACAATTATGGATTTAACATTTAAAGAAAAAAGCACACAACTTTCACAGTTGTTGCACACCAATTATAGAAACAATTAAAGGGACAGGTCACCCAAAATCTAAACAATGTTACCTCTTACAAGATGTCTTTTTGCTGTCTGTTTTATTACCTTCATATTTTCCGGAGGGTCTCCTTGACCAGTGGTGGAGCACACAACAACAACAAGAGACTCTGAGATCAAGTTGGCCTGTTTGATCAGAATCAGAATCAGAATCAGAATCCGGTTTATTGCCAAGTATGTATTCACATACGAGGAACTTGTTTTGGTGCGTGGGTGCCAACAAGAGCAATATATACATATACAGAAGAATAAAAAAGATTCAATAAAAGCAAAATAGAAAATATACAATAAAATAAAAATAATAAAAATAATAATAAAAGAAGAAGAAGAGCTGTGCAATGAAGCATTTAAACA
>JAVQJD010029634.1:0-11352 GCA_036023655.1 Nannoperca australis | reverse complement strand
ATTAAATCAATCATAACTTTGTAACATTTTTTGTCGATTGTTTTATCAATCAACAAGTTTCATAGTTGGTAAACCCTGAACCCCCCCCCCCCCCCCCCCATCCCCCCTCTGCCCTCAGGGCTTGAAATCAGGGCCAGTGTTGCAACTCTTGTTTTTGGTTCTCGAGTCAGGCAGGAAGTCATACAGGAAGTACATTTCCAGATGCTTCAAACAGGAAAGTGCAAAGTGATGTTTGGGTTGCATGCAAACATAACAACGGTACAGAATGCACACAGCTGAGGTTACTGTTAAATGCCAACGGGAGGTTTCAGAGGTTTCAAAAATGGCACCAGTTTGATGCATCAACAGGGTCATCAGAGTGCTGCTGCCATCACAATAAAAAAATAAAATACATTCTCAGATAATATATTATGTCATTATATTATAATATATGCTATATAATTGATCAGGGCTGTCTCTTTAGGCACTGATGGGGCCTTGTTATTGTTTTAACAGTTGTAAGGGCAGACTAATTTCTCATGTTATAACAAGAAAGGTTGTTTCGACGACATAAGTTGATTTTGAGTAATAATGAGAACATTTCTTTATATAAAAAGTCATTTGTTGTTATAACAAGAGAAGTTTCCCGGTAAAATGTAATAATTTGATATGTAGTAACAAGTTAAATCAGTATAACTAAGACATATTTTTCTTTATGATAAGAAATTTAGAAAATATTTTTGGTTCTTTCTGACGATGGCGCTTTTACATTGCTGTGATTTGAAAAACTAAAGTCCAACACACACACACACACACACACACACACACACACACACACACACACACACACACACACACACACACACACACACACACACACATTTTTTGATGAGCTCTTCCAAACTTTCTGCTGATCAGTGTCCTTTCTGAACAGGAAGTTTCATATCTTTTGTTATGAAAACATTCTTCCACTGTCCGATTGAGAACGTGATACTGGAGGCTAATGTTCCGAAAAAAAAACTATCAAGGTGGATTATCTCGTAAATGAACTGTGAATAAGTACATGACTGTATGCAAAAGGCAAAAAACACACGTAGGGGGAGGGAGAATGACCAAATGGAAGTGTTTTAGAGTTAAAACACACACAGGCATTGACTTGTGGTTGGGTGGGTTCACTGCTGCAGATGAGCTGGACCTTAAGGTCATGTTTTCCACCATGATATAATGCTTATTCAGCCTTCTCCCTGTGGTCTGTAGGAGTATCAGAAGCAGCAGCCAGGCCTTGAGGGAATGTTCATTTCATCCAGTTACTCTTTCATTTGACTGAACTCTTCTCAGCAGCTAAAGTCTCAGATTCTCAACAGAGTTGTACTGTTTTTATCAAGGTTAAAGAACACAGACACAGAACACAGTGGAGTATTCAGGTCTTGAGTGTTTCAGTTGCATATATTTGGCCAAGGAAACCCTGGGGAGCACTAATGTAGTGCAAGATTGACGCCAGATATCTGCACGAGCAGATATCGCATCAGTGGAAGTTCTTTTTTGCTCTATCACAACCATAAAATAATAAAATAATTGTTGGTGTGGTCTAGTACCTGAAAACTCAGCGGTTATTCCTTGAAGTCAACAATAAGTTTAGAAAATGAGAAGCCTCACATGCCCAATCTCAGTTCCTCTTGGATATTTCTCTGAACTGAAAGTGATGCTACAAAGCCTTAACTAGTGAAAAGATGCTGCGAGATTAGTGTGCTGTTAAAAGTTTCAGTCTTCTTTTGTTCTGTGATTACTTTTTTGTTTCTGAGAAGTCTGTTGTTTAAATAGCACTGCTTGAAACAAGGACTCATCTGAGCTCGCCCAGCTCCCGGCTGGTCACAGATGGTTCTACACAGATTTGCTTTTTGCTTAAATGTAACACTGTCACTGTAAATTCAAGGTTACTTTCATGAAGTCACTTGAGTGCACTTCAATTCAATTTAGATGGCTGCATATGTGAGTTGCTTCCTACTGCTGCCTTCAACAGTGATACACAGAGAGGAAACCAACACTGACCAGGCGGCTGTCTGTTTGGCTTTGAACCCTTGTTTCTTTTTCTAAATCATGCACGAATGAGGTATTTATAATGCAGTTAATACATGTAAAGATTCTTATTTAATTTCTTTAACCACGTGACATACAGCCTCCCTCGATTTTGCTTCCCCTTAAGAAGCTTTAAGGTTGTTAAAATAACTTTATTTAACAGTTTGGGGATCATATGCTGTACATTTTGTATCAGCTGGTTCCAACTCTTCACTGAAGCTAAATGATGTTTACTCAAAGTGAAATGTTCAATCCCAAGACTCCATGTTTTCATGGCTGCATCCTGCATTCCACTACAATTTAAAAATAAGTTTGGTGGGTTTGAAAAGTGTTTGACAGCACAGCATGAATTTGTAATGACCAACTGGTAATTAACATGAAGTGTGCTGTTCACCCCATCAAAGTGTCTCGACAATTATAATCACATATGTGACGAGGTTCTTTTCTTCAGCGCAGAATGCTAACCTTGACTGGGAGGACCTGAAGTGTCTCAGAAATATAACACTTCTTTTGGTTCAGTGCAACAAAGCTGCCGTGGTCCCATGCACTTCTCATTTAACGTGGTTCCCACAGGGAGACAACAGTAATCTCTTAAACACCACATGACACCCAATTATGCATTTCTCTGTACAATCAATTGACGTGTAAATATTAACCTTCTAAAGATGACATGGATGATGACATTTGCTTTTGCTGATACATTAACCAAAAAGGCATTTTTCACATTGGAAAATATTAGTACAGACTTTCCTGTAATATTAATAAACTACAGTAATTCGTGCCTCCCAATCAGGGTACACTTTCACTTCTAATGTAGACAACACAGTCTACAGGAAAGAGTGTAGTCTGGTTTAACACAAGAAGTCTGCAATGACTCAGTATTGTGTCATGTTTGTGACATTTAACTAAAACCACACTCTTTCCGTAACCTTAATTAAAGTGCGTTTCTTGCCTAAAGTCAACCACACCATTGAGCTTGACTGACTCCCGTCACTATGTTTGATACGCTTACATTTGATCCATTGTTAATATAAAAATATTGATCAGAGCAGCTCCAACTGTTTACTTGTTCATGTTTATCTTGTTTCTTCATTGTAGAGAACTTTAATTCAGTATAACAGTATATTAACAGTATGTTTGTATCTTTTTAAAATCCTTTCCCCTTTGTTTGTATTCACAATGGACCGATCTCAAGGCGTGACAATATTGTATTAACAGGTGAATCTCTAATTAGGCCTAATCTTAGCCAAACACACAGCATTTATCTCCAGAGTAATCCAGCCAAACACTGTCTCCAGCACAAACAGCGTCTCTGTCAGTGCTCTCTTCTTTACTTCACCTGTTCTTACGCTGGAGACTCTCCTAACCAGCCTCGGCTTTGTTGCTGCCTTCTATTTTGCATCCAAAGTAGTACAGCCAAGCATGAGATTGTTGTATAAATGTTATCTCACATAGTGGTGACCTTTTAGGGGCATCATGCCAGGCAAATACTCTGGCTAAAAGCCCTGAATGGATCTGTGATGGTCCATGTGTCCCCCACCCCAACCGGCCGCCGCACTTGGATGAGTGCACAGAAAGACCTTCTTGTTCCAGACCCCTAATGGCTGCTTCTCTGCAGCCTGAAGCAAGAGGTCACAGAGAAGCTGGGGAAAGAAATGAGTCTACGCAAGCTGCAGCCTTACTGTAGCTGTTGGGGAAATATTTTGGGAATATATTTCCAAATGTCAGTATTCCACATCGCACAGTGTGTGTCACTGCAAAGTTGGAAATAATTCTTGAGAGAACAAATGAGAAATCCAGGGGGGTTGCAGCAAACTCCTACATGGTAAATAAAATGTAATGCTATACATAGGTGACATGATTTTGGTCAGGATTTTTAGTTGTATTATAAAACAGAAACAGTGAGCTAAACTACCAGATCATTTACAGTATTAGTAGTAATTTCTGGAGGTACATTCTTTCATATGCCTATTTTTAAATAGATTAAAAACAACTATATTCAGGAGAGGAGTGGTGTATTGTCTCTCAACAGTCATATAATCATCATGCATTTTTCATGCATTTAGAATGAATGTGTTGGAGGCAAGCAGACAGTGCGACACAATCTGTCATGCTCATACATGCTCTGCTAATTAGAGCGACAGCAGGAGAGACAATTAGCTGGAGGAAACTATACATTCAGATGGGCTTAAAGGCATCTAGTGAGGCACGGCATTATAAACATGGGGTAAGGGTGTTTGTCATGCTATGGTGACAGCACAAGCATGAAACTTAGAAAGTAACTGTTAAGGGTAAGTGCCATATTGCTTGTTGTTCATTCTTCTCCATAGACAGTGAACAATCCCAACTATGGGCCATATTGCTGGTACAATCACGTAAAGTTGTAATTTTTTCGGTAGTGATTAACACAGTTCAGGCTGTGCTCGTATTTGGCTCTGGTATAAATAGACATTATGGATGTTGAGCTAAAATCTGAATTCACTGCTGGGCACCACAGCTAAATATATGACCACCATCTAAATGTGTCATATTACTGTCTACCAATCTCTAATTCTGCTGTGCTAAATCAGTCCCTCTGTCTCCTCTTGTAGCAGGGAGACTTTCTCATTACCATTTCAAACCCCTAGTTTGGCTTCCATGTTCCCTCATTATATCTGATGGGGAGTCTGGCCAGTTTGGGGAAAGGGAAACAGGAGCTCAAAGCCTATACAGAGCTCTAGTGAAATTACACAGTGTGGTTCAAAACCACACTTTGGCTTTGGTGATCAACATGGTGACACACGCCATGTTTGGGAAAGCTTGTGTGACTCTCTCTCTCTCTCTCATCGTTCATATGTTTCATACATGCAGTGGATGCAAAACAAGCTGTCTCACTGCAAAATCTTGTCAACTGTGCTCTCTAGCAACAGTCAGCCACACTGAGAATGAATTATGTATTTCTAACAACACGGACTACCAATCACATCGCACACATCTGCTGCTTTACCTGTTGTGCTTTTCATACTTCAGTATAACGAAATCAACTCATGCTGTGAAATTATGCAGCGCACCACGGCAGTCTCACTCAGTCCTCCACTTCATCTTGATAGGTTTTCACGATATTTGTTTTGTCATGCAAATCCTCATTGCCCAAAACTTGATGGGTTAGACAGGTTCTTTGTCACCGAGGCTTACAGCACACAGCCACATTATTCCAAGGAGTTTTCGTGTATCATAATACCACTAAGCCTATGAGAGGATGTGCCATAAAAAACACACTTTGACATCAGGTGAGTGAAACGTACGCTGAAGAAATGACATACTTTCTATCTTTATTTCGGATTTAACAGGCACATAGTAGTTGTTGGTGAGTATGATGCTGTTGCATGAAAATTAGGTTCAGGTCCTGTGTGTGGGCGTGGGGGTCCTGCTACTCTTGTGAATTGCTAACCAAGGCATATGGTGTCTGTGACCTGCAGGTGTTGAGTCGCAGGCATGCTGAGAGTCCAACAGGAGGGGGAATCACACTGTCAAACATACGTTCGCTCCAGTGCTGGATAATTACAGTTGGTTCAGCTGTAGCTCTCATTTGATGAAGCTGTTATTGTTGCTTTAAAAAAAAGGACTTAACAACCTGAGTAGAAACCGAGTGATAATAACAATATGGTTTTCATGCACTGTGCAGCTTGAGAGGGAAGATATAGGGAAAATAAGTGAAAAATCTCATCCTACTCACACAGTAATCCTTTAGAGGGCTTTGCTGCCTCTCACTGCCAAACACTTTGATACATCCCTTTTGAAAATAACTGGAAAAAAGACTGGAACAGGGTGATTTTGAGGTGATTCAGGAGGAGAGAGAGATTTGCAATTATTTCACATCCCTTTTCAGCATGAAATAAAAGGAAATTGTCTATTTTAGAGGTAATGTAACTTGTCAAAATAGAAACTGATCAGATGCTAGACACCTTAATGATGCTGATAAAGTGTTATAAACGGTTCTAAACTGTGTTGCACTGCCGCTCATAATCTGACTACACACATCAGTGGTCTTAAATGAGTTGAAGCACAATACAATTAAAAGTTCTGCATGGAAATGTCACTTGAGTAAGAGTGAGTAGGATGTAAGCAAAGGCATCATTAGCCAAATGTACTTATTAAAAGTAAGATTACTCATAATGCAGAAAAGTGGCCCCTGTGAATGTTATTATATGATATATAATTGATGAGGTAGTAGCATTTTACTTTTATAGTTGGTTAAGGTGGAGCTAAATTAAACTCTTTTAATGTTGTATAGTTTAATCAATAACAGTGAGTCATACTTTGTACTGAAGAATCTGTAAAGTAACTAGTTACTGGATCTGTCGGATAATTGTAGTGATGTAAAAAGTACAATATTTCCCTCTGAGTATAGGTAGTATAAGTATAAAGTAGCATGAAATGGAAATACTCCAGTAAGTACCTCAAAACTGTACTTACACAGAGTAGTTGAGTAAATGTACTTAGCTACATTCCACCAGTGTGTTTAGCCAGAGGGGATCTGACTTAGGTCTTACTCAGTGATGATGTCACGCAGTGCATGAATATGCATAAGCATACTGCAAAAGCAGACTTATAACAGGTTGCCATATTTGAATCTGCAAGCTTTCTGTTTGTTTTCTGTGTGCTGTCTCATATGATGATGCAAGATTTAGTACACAAGCCAAACCTCACACGTCAGAGACACGAATCCGTTTGTGTCTGTATGTACAGTACTGTGGGTGTGTAGGAAAGAAACAAACAATGTATGCGTTTGTATGTAAAACGGTATTTACGGTATGCTGAGTGCAGGCTGTGAAGTGTTTCATTTCTACAGAAGCTTGACAGTGAAAGCATCACAGTGTACATGCATAAAATGTACTGTATGTATGTATGTATGCATATGTATGCGTGTGCACTGTAGATATTACTGTGTAGAGATACAGACATGCTAAATCCTTAGTATCTCATTTAGACGACAGCAGAGGGTGGAGGCTCTCACAGCAGACCGGCCATCATACACAGACCTGTCCATCAAATACTTGGTCGCCATGGAAACAACCTAGTTCCTAGCTTGCGCAAGGCGGGTGCAGCGATATAATGGAGGACGAGACGGGGCCGTGCCTGCCTGGGGATGTGTTGCTTTTAAAGCGACCACTCTCATCCTTGTCTTTTCCAGTTAGACAAAATGAGACTGGGGGATATAAAGTCTGACACAATATCTGGCAACAGTACCAAAAACATACACAACTAGAAAACTAGCTGATGTCTGCACAAATACAAAAACACACAGCACTGTTATAAGTGGCTGTTTTTTATTTAAATGAATACTTAGGCCCAAACCTCGTGGTACTCCTTTCACCATTTCTCTGGAAATGATATCATAGGTTTAGAAAGGTTTACACAAGGGTTTTAAAATGCTCAAGAAGGCTTATCTCATCAACAACATGCAATCATTAAAGGTATTACATCCAGCTTACATCAGTCAGATAACAGGCAGATTACGAGCAGAGCCAGAAATAAAAGAGAGAGATGGAGAACAGGAGAAAAAGAAAGTCAAAGAGAGAAGGATGGAGCCATCTTGCTAAGTTGCTGTTAAAAACTGAACATTCAAAGGAAACAGGCAGACTTAACACCATCATGGGATGACAGTGTGACATCAGAAACAAAAATCTTATCTGTACAGTGCCGATTGTGGTCTCACATCATCAGACATGTAGAAGAGAGACTAATTGCTGTTTCAGAAAGTGTGAAGCCTGCTCAGGAAATACTGTGAAGAGGAAATAAATAAAGGGAAACAAGCCTGAAGCCTGGGAGACAGAGACAGAGAGAACTAAAAGTGATAAAAGGTGAGCTGACGGAGTATGCCGTTGCCGTATGGTGAGGCTGTGGGAATAGGGCTCCCATCTCCTGAGAAGTGACAGGTACAGTGTGAAGAAATCTCTGGGAAACCTCATGGGGTCCAACATTGCTGTGAAAACAGCAGCACAAATGAATATAGCGGCAAGTGACAGCAACTGGCAGGGTCCAAAAACACTCTGTAATAAAAATATACTTGAAAATGAGTTGAAATCTTAAAAAATCTGAAAAGTTTCCACCACACTAGTTTAAAGAAATCTGTTTGGAAAGGTCCCAACTCGGACAGAAAAATGATGACATTTTCAAGAATCTCCACGCACACACACAAACGCCTAAGCAATAGAATAATGGCTGAATCTGTTTAGCACGGAAACAATTAATCGGTTAATTAATGAATTGATTGACGAAATATAAATCTGCAACAAATCTGATAATCGCTTAAGTGTTTAAGTAATTTATCAAGCATAAAGGCCAAACATTTGCTAGTTCCAGCTCCTCTAATCTGAGGATTTACTGCTTTCCTCTGTTGATGATTGTAAATTGAATCTCCGAATATCACATCGGACCACAGGAAATTACAGAGGGATGTGTTTTTAGGTAACCTATTTTACATTTATAAGACGTATACAAGCATTTAATAAATGGTTTATAACACATACCTTCATTCTTGACATTGGAAACAGTAGTTGACAAAACAATCTGTCCACAAGGTCCATTTAGTAGCTGTTCTGGAGCTTTTCCTCGTATCACACGAGCTTCCTCGGCAGGTGGAGTTTGCCCAGTTGTCATTGAATTGTACATATTTAAATTTGCATTTTTCAGATCACTTTAAGGACCTTTTATTCATGTTGAGTGGGACAGATACCTCCCTGTAACTCAGCTGAGTCTCAGTTGGTTAAACCTCAATTCTATCTCTTCCCACTGTCTGTCATCACCTACTGTAAACTGTGGTTTAATGCAGACAGGTTTACAACTTAAAGGTTTCATTAAGATTTTTTGATCAAATCATCTGACAAGTTCAAGATGAATAGTTTGTCTGTATTCTGTGATTTGCTGCTGACACGTTACTTCCTTAAAGCCCGGAGCAGGCTTACATCCTTGTTTTCTAACAGCAAGCTTTTCTCCGTACACCTTTTCTACGAACCCAGTGTTTTCCGATTTGTCCATTCTGGAGACTGATTTTGGAGTCTCATGATGTCAAAATGCAGACTTACTGTCAATAGAGGACCAAAACACAGTTTGTGTTTTTCAAATTTTGCATGTTGAATGTGAACTCACTCTTTTTGAAGCTCTTGGTGAGATTTGGTTTTAGGGACCGCCTCCACGTCTTCACCACCTAATCATTTACCCTCTTTAACAAAACCCCAACAGATGCGACTTCAAAGCAGAATACTACCCCCCTCCCCCACACATCTAATTTAATATCATTATTTTTTATGTCAAATAAACTGTCACTTCTCTCTGGCTCCGTCTCAACTGCTACTCTTCAACTAAAATGTTGTATTTGTGTATTTTACATGTGGGTTTACATTTTAACACATTAAACTATTCTTAAAGGGCAAACAAAACAACTGTCACAGGGTGGAGGAGCAGGAGAACAGCATGGTCAAAGGTTTCTCATAACTTACATGTTTTTTTGTGCTAACACGCTGAATCTGCAGTTACATCCAAAATGTACTGCCCTTTATGAGCTCAAAGCTTATTTAGTGCATCACAACCAGATAGATTGTAAAGAAAAGCTGAAGCTTTAATAAATAGTTGTTTGGTCAAGGGTCAGAAATGATACCTGAGTGGGTTAATTGTTTCAGGAGAAGTGTTGACTGGAGGAAATTGGTTTATAAAACATGGATGGGCCAGCAGTCTCATCCGCTGGTGTGTCTGCAGTGTTTTTCTCACATCATAAAGCTGGTTATTGTCAGGAGATCTGGAGCAGATGGTCTGAATGTGGGATAATGGTGCTTCTTTGAGATATGGAGATGTCAACAGTCTGCTTTTGTAATGATGAGAGCAATTTTCCTACATTTTCCCCTCCTTTAGTGTCATTGAGTTCATCCAGTCGTGCTGAGCACTGGAGGAAATGTGGAAAAGAGCAGGTGTAGCCGGTACCACATCACATCCATCATCCACTGGTCCACCTAATGCACATGTAATATTTAGGTGAACAAAGTAGATGTGGAAACAAAGGAAGTGACAGGAAGAAGTGTGGCAGATAGCCACTGGCCTACTATACCTTTGGAGTCCAAAGATTAATTCAGTCCAAAGTTTGGACTGAATTAATCTGAACCATCAAAACCCGTGGTTCTGGTAAGCTTTAGAACATAAGATATGAGTGACAACAGTGTCAGCAAATAAACAAATAAAAAAACATGTATGTTCCCGTATCACAATGGATGTTAAGTTGTTTATAGCCTCATCCATAGTAAATCATTCATACTTTGTTTGGACTTTGGATTAATTCAGAGTGGTACCTGTCATCTTGTGGTCTTGTCTTGTTGTTTTTGTGGGGTTTGGGGAGGTTTAAGTGGTTCCTGTGGACTCACTTGACTGCTGTCTCCTTCTGTTATCTCAGTCTTTGATTCACCATCCACCGTCCTCGTGTAGTTCAGCTCGCTCTTTCTCTTGTGTGTCTTTGTGATTGTTAGTTTCGTGTGGTGGTTGTGGAATGAGATCTAAAACTAAGGCGTGTGCAGCTTACAAAAAAAAAAAAATTGTGCTGTCTCATGATGACTCAACACGACGACGAGACCCTCCTTCACAATAACGATGAAAAAGATTATGGATTTAAACAGATATAGCAAGTGTCAATGGTGTGGCACAGAAAATATTATGAGTCCGTATAGATTATTTACTGTCCCCACTCTCGGGCCAACAAGAGGGACTTTGGCTTTGTTATTGTACAAGTTCTTCGAAGGTACTTTGCTAGATAAATAATTCCATATTTGAGTTATGTATTCTTCATAAAACCACTTTCCAAATCATACCATTTTAGTCCAAACCCCTTCCTCCTTGTCCCGATTTTCACACCTGTTTTTCTTTTTAGCAACAGGACATGACTTCAGGGACGGCAGTGCTGGATG
This sequence comes from Nannoperca australis, assembly GCA_036023655.1. NCBI lineage: Eukaryota > Metazoa > Chordata > Actinopteri > Centrarchiformes > Percichthyidae > Nannoperca > Nannoperca australis. The sequence continues at coordinate 367 of JAVQJD010029634.1, read as the reverse complement.
CTCTGTACACCACTTTGCTTCAGACTGCAAAAACCTGACAAATGTTGGATTAGTTGCAATGGAATTTGATGCAGATATCCACGATGCTCAGAGGATGAATACTAATGACTTTGGTGATCCCCTGACTTTTGTAGCTTTACCAGCCATTTGTCCAACTTTGATTCATGACCAAATCTCTGTCTTGTGGCAAGGAAAGGGTTAAACGTGGCCTGCAAGTGGAGGAGTTATCATCTAAACAGACAGAACCCTGATAAAAAAGAAGATCAGATGTGAAGCCTTATCACAGCCAGCAGCCGACGTGCACAGTCTGGTTGGTTATGTTGGTTGACTGCATATATATATATATATATATATATATATATATATA
>JAVQJD010029628.1:0-14199 GCA_036023655.1 Nannoperca australis | reverse complement strand
ATTAGTGAAAGCCAAGATATGTAAGACCATTATTACTAATTCCTCTTGAATACCATAAATGGATGTGATACACACAGCAAATACAGAATTTGGGTAATTTCCCAAAAGACAACAAAGACTGCCTGTTTATTCACAGTAACAATTTTTAGCTTTTTCTCAAGCATTTTAGATATGGATATTGTTCATGATTTATTATGTGTAGGTCAGAGTCACATTCCTTATTGAAAAATGTAAGTCTACAAAAGGGAACAGTTTCTAATAATCCGTTTTTGTGTATATTTCACACAAATATCTGAGTAGTCATTGTGGTGACAGTGAACATTTGGGAGTTTTATCCCACATAAAACAGGGGCATAATTGGCTTAATGTTTGATTATAAACGATTAGTGAATCACCATAAAATATCAGGAAATTAGATTTAATGGCACCATATAGTTAAGTCTGTCAAACGTTACTCACCACCACCAAACTGCAACTCTCTGCCGTTGTTTGCTCACAGAGAACCGGACTGGGTTACTATTAACTGACGGTATGTTAGTCTGACAGAGGAGCTTTGCTAACGCACGACAGCTAGCTACCGCCAGGTTACATCCATGGTTGAACGAGAGCAAACAGCGGCAGAGACAAACAGACTCAGCTGCGGTTTGGGAGTTCAGGTGATCGCCGCAAGATGCCAGAGACTTCTGAGCGGACGAGAAAACTGCTGGTTCAGAACAGTGAAGTGTGACGTTCTCTCATTAGTATGTAGGTTATACGTCCATCACGCTCTCCTGGCCCCTCCCCTCAATCCCTCCTCTCCACGCCAAAACAGACAGAGTTGAAACCGAAAAACTGACGTACAAAAAACTGACATCGTAAAAAAACACGAGAGCGTAAAAAAGAAACTGTCGCTGAAAAAGAGTAATATGAAGAAAAAAACTGAACACACCTGAAAAACACACCAGAATGGGAAAGAACAAATATCAAGTTCAGGTTTTGTTTTCAAAGCCAAATTTTTCGATGCCAAATATAACTGTCACTGATCTGGCTCCAGAGATCTTAGCCTAGAAACACTCCCTTGTTTAAATAATAACAAGGCCAAATAGCATTGTAATTGTTCCATGGCAGCACAACCTGGACAGAGGACATACAGGTCACTGATATTATGAGACTGATGCTGTTTTCATGAAGTGACAGGGATTCCCCGTTACTGCACACATTCTGTACAATTTGCAACAGAAAAAAACTAGTGAATTAGATTGATTAGGTGTGACACCACGGTGCACAGGTGCTAACCACCAGAGGGTGACAAAACTGTATTACCCAATATCAAGCAAATCAAAAATTAAGATTGACAGGTTGAGTAAACCAATGCCTTGCTGCAGAACCTACTGATTATCCAATAAGTGTATCGGAGGGACGATACCATCCATCAACCTTTTGAATCTCAGTTGAATTCGTCTGAGGAGCTGATACCTTGTGCCAAGATTGAGACATAGTCGTTGTCAGTTATATGTGAGTTTTCATGCTGTTGCCTTAATAACTATTTTATTATTGAAACTTTAAACACGTTGCTGAGTTTTCGGTTGTATTTCATTTATAATGGTTGTCACTGTCGCTGCCTCATTTTCTTCAACACGTGTTCCAGGTAGCTAGCTACCGTTAATTTAGCTAACGTTAAGAGCGGTGCCATGCTAACAACGCAATTATTTGCGTCTTGTGTACGATAGCTTAATGAACTAGTTAATGAATTGGTAAATAATCGCACTTTTATGAAGAGAATGGGGAGCGGGTGAGGTAAGGCACCGTTATGTCTAACTAATCAATGGCAGGGTTCTTTTTGAGGTCAGATAAAGATAAAGCGTAGCTTAGCTAACGGTAGCTTCGTTGTCATGCCTCTCACCAAGGGTGTCTTCTTGCGCCCGCCCAAAACGTTTCCTCTTCTACAACCGAGTCTAGTACAGCCTTTTCAAAGCAATAAAGCATCGTGCTTTTTCAAATTGTTCAGGCTAATTTTGACATATAAATTAAATAAAATAAAAAATGACTTGGTTAACCAAACTGCAACCTTTTGATGAAATGGTCCTAAATACAAGATATTTGTTTGTATTTTATTAAGTATGTTTGAGTTACATGTCTCTGCTTATAACAATGGCTTTATTAGTTTAATGTATTGTCGCTTTAAGACTAACGTGTATAACGGGCAGAGCTCTGACTTACATCATTTCATCTTTTGTAGACCCAGGCTTTCCTAATGAGACACAGATGTTTATAGATTTATTGTTATATTGGTCTAATTTTAATGATGCATGCAGATATTGAGTGTTGGGTTCAACAACCCGTTCTACCTGACATAGACTGGCTAAGCCATTCATTTTCATTGGTAGCATACGAGTAATGAGATGCACTATTAAATGTTATCCTATGGGTTTGTCCCCACAGTTAACCCATTGTCTTGTCAACTGGTAAAATCGGAAGTTGACCAAATGGATTCAAACAAGCCTCCTGATCTCAGTATGACGGGCGTTCCTTGGCTGGGACGCAGAAGAGGACCACAGCCTGAGGAGCCGGCTGTAGGACATAGTAGAGGGCTGCTGCTTTCTACAGAATGGCCTGGTATAGGACGAGCCAGAGGTTTTCCCACTCCTGGCGATACCCCACAAGGGCGAGGATTAAGTCTAGCCGCTACTGAACTTGTGGTCGGACAATCTAGAGGGCTGCTGTCGCCGCCTGATGATGGAGGACTTGGCAGAGCCAGAGGGCTGCTCTTCCCAGCAGCTGAACCAAAGGTAGGGGTGGCGAGAGGTGCCATCCTGCCTAGTCTGGACCCACAGCACAGACAGACACCCCCATGTGAAACCACGAAGCGAGACCAAACCGGAGAGACCTCTGCAACTAAAGAGGTCGGAACCAGAAATGTGTTTACACGCATATACAACATTAATTTTCTAAATGTTATTGCCCTGCATTAAGAGCTGCACTGGTTTTTGTCTGCTTGCAGGTTGACACACCTCCTCATGGTCAAACATCAACACTGGTCTCAATGTTTAGAGGAATGGGCATTGAGCCCTCACTGACCTCATGGGGAAGAGGAACATTATCAGTGGGTCTGTATTCAAAACTTGGAATTTATGGGAAAAAATTCAATAGGGCTGGGACCAATTATTGTTTCGTTGATAGTTATCTACCGGACGTTAACAATGTCTAATTCTAATGGCTTACAGAGCTTTGCACCTTTACATTGTAACGTGTGGCCATGTACAGGAAGCAACAACTTCTTTTGTCTTATGATTTAATTTTGAAAATTACTGAGTAATACTTAGTACATCACTAATGAAACACCCACCGTAGATGGTTATAGAGTATCAGTTACAATGCATAAAGCTTTGGTACCCTCTCATGACACGAAGAAACAGCATGGGGTGAGAGGCAGTTGATATACAGAAAACATGCAATGTTTAAAAAAATGGCATAAATTAAACACATCAAGTTCTATAATATACTTTTTAAATGATCGATTTAAAAAATACATGGTCACAGCTGTAAAGTGGTCTCCTCTGTATTCCTTAAATTATATTTATTAATGAAGAAAATAAACATTTTATTCCAATAAAAATATAAAGTTAACATAAGTATTCTGATCAAACGGTTTCAGTACAAAAACCCCCCAGTTAATTTGATCATTGCAGAACCATTCTTCATATAGTTCACTCTCTTTCTGAGCACCCACATTAGCACTCTTTGTTTTCTCCTTTTCTGTTTTAAGGAGTTGCTTAAAAGACATCTTAAAATCAATATCATTCAATTAAGTTTCCGTCTCCAATAGACACCTGTTTACCAAAGGCAGTAAGTGTGTGACCCCTGTTAGCAAACCTCCATGGGCTGACAAGTCTTGATCCACTCAGATCAACTGCTAAAGCAGGTTTAACCCATGTCTCTGTGCACGGACAGGAGAACTGAGTGGTTCATTTTTGTTGCAGGAACAGGAGCAGCTGGAGATGTGGGAGATGTGAAGCTGCATGGTGCCGCAGTGAGTGTCATCAGCAGCCCAAAAAGCATCGGCCCACCTGAAGAGGTTATAGGCACACGCAGCAGGTAAGCGGCAGAGGAGTGGTGACATCCAGGGGTTTGACTAACACTAAATATTAGAAAAGTGTCAGTATAACAGACCTGCCAACCTGTATGCATTTTGCGTAACAGGTAAGCATTTTGACATCAGTAGCTGGTACGATTTATCACTCCAAAGAACGCAAAAAGCTGGCGATGCCTTGTGCATTTGACCAATTGTGCAATACTCTAGTGTAACAGCAAAAGCCAGCAGCAACACACCAGCCTAGCCTGCCAAAAGGTAAAATTAGAAAGACGTTCCTGTTGCCTTGATTTGTAAATGTCTTTTTAAATAGAAAGTAGCTTGGATCCACAAATCGATCCTCTTCTCTCCAGCTGGTGCTTTGCTAAAGTAAATGGACTGGTGGGGCGGAACATTTTGAATAAATTTAAGAGTTAAGTTAACGTTAGCCTACGTACATATTTCAAAGCTAGCTTGCTTGGTCACTAGTCACCATTTGTTTCTCAATTTAAGAGCAACTTTTAACTCAAGTGTACAGATAATGAGATGAGCACAGTTTCTCATGTTGATTAGCCTTGAGTTTCCCACAAACAGATTGTTTTGTAACTTCCATTTGAAGGGATCGTACATTTCTTGTTAGTCAAGGAAATATTTTCAATAAAATCCGACTTCAAAGGCATGTAGCCTGTACAAATATTTAGCAAAAAAGGATTTCCTGGTTTTCATAATAAAGATTACCCTCATCATTTTAGAACTATCACTGATCAGAGTTAGTCCAGCAATTAACAGTATTAAACTCACATGCAACCCTGACTGTTACAGTTTCCATCACCGGGGTTTGTCCCCTCAGACGATGATGGGGCTTGGAAGAGCAGCGATGCCGCAGCTTGGATTAGGAGGAAGACGTCCTCTTCTTCCTTCTTTTTCTCCAGGTCGTGGCGAGCCTGTTTCTCCAGCCTCTGGACAACAAGCAGCCCTACACGCTCAGACTTCCCACATAGGTAGGGGGAGGGAATGATTCTGACAATTTGTGAAACATTGCAAACGAGGTGTTTGTGTGTTTATGGATATTTAGCCTCCATGAATGTTTATTCATGCAGCTGTATTGTCCAGGGAAATACAAATATTGGATTGGGATGCTCAATATTTATTGACTCAGATCAGGGGCAAAAACCACTTCATCAGGACACCCCTATCATGTGTAGTTAATTTAATAATTTGAGCAGCAAGGACTAGTGACAAAGTACTAGATTTTAAAATGCAAATAATGTTAAGGACCTGTGCCCCCAGTGCCTGCCACTCAAGAGGCATTGGAGCTTTCTGCATTTGCATCAGCAAAGATGGAGCTGAAAATGGAGGCAGTCCGGTAAGTATACTTGTCTACTTTGCATTTACCTCTTATGGCCTTGACATGCCAAGCTGATACCATTATGTGTCTGTAATGGTCATTACTCCATGGACTGATTATGTCTGTTGAAAACAAAGCAGTCAGTTTGAATTGTGAACATATGGTGCATTCCTTTATTGATAATAAATGAAGATGCACATTGGCTGACAGCAGGCCTTTAACTCTGGTCTTTTGTGGTGTGTTCAAGTGCAACATTTTACAAATACGAGGCGACACATCAGATTTGATCAGTCAGTCCTTATCAATGCCACTATTCACATATACTTTACAGAAATATAAACCTCATTAACCACAAAGTAAGTGACTGTGTCTTTGTGTGCATGTATATTCTCCTCTGCTCAGTGCGCCACCTAATAAGGCTGGAACAAAAGGAGCTCCTGTAAATATTGCCTCAAATCACATCCCAATTAGTTGCAAGAATGAAGCAGTTTATCAGTACCATGTAACATTCACGTAAGTATAATGTGTCATTAATTTGTCTGCTCTAACTGTTTAACAAAAATTACTGGTGGAAATAAAAACTGTAAAGTTTTAGCCACCTCTTTAAAGTGAAACCTTTTGTTCTAATGTTGATCATTTATATTTTTTAACCAAAAACTGAACATGGATAACAAAGGTCAAATTACCCCCAAGCACCACCGTTAATAAAATCCCAGCAGATATGTGCTTACTGCCACAAGGCTGTTGAAGAGCAACCGCTTGTTAAATCGATATTGTTCGTGGATCGTTGGATTGTTCCTGGTAATTGGGACCGAAACTATTGTATTTGTTCTTAGAAGTCATGTGTATTTTCAATATTATCTTTCAGCCCAAATGTTGAATCGATGGCGATGCGTTTCGGCATGATGAAAGATCACCGCTCGACCACGGGGGAAGTAGTAGCTTTTGATGGCTCCATTCTTTACCTGCCTGTTAAAATGAATGATGTAGGTATCACTTAGTTGTGTATCTAATTGACTATGGTGTGTTCACTGTTAATAGGACAGGTTCTGGTAGAAGCTTAGCTTGGAAAGCCACCACATGTATTTTTAATGAGAAATGGTTTGTGCATATGTTGATTGAGGTTCCCACAAAGGTCTAAAACTACTGGTAAGGAGGTGCTTGACAGTTTATATGTATTTAATTTTCATTGTGCAGAACTGTACAGTGCAAAATCTGCCACAGAGCTGAATTTAACACTCAATGCTTTTTTGATTTGTTTTTTTGCTTGATATTTTGAGGACATGCAGGTGGTTGTTCTCAAGAGTTTGAGACGGACTGATAACAAGGAAATACAAATCAAAATCCAAATGACGAAGGTTTTGCCACCCAACTCGGATCTATGCATCCCATTCTACAATGTGGTGCTCAGGAGGTATTTAAGAAAGGGGGGGGGTGCCTATACTGTTTGGTCAGAGATTGACCACAGTTTTAGCATAAATTATCAAATTGAAACATCTGTGTTAGTATGCAGCTGGATGGTGTGTACAAATTACGCAATAATATTTTACTACACCTACTAGGTTAAGAATTTCAAATAAAAAATGCTATCATTTAAAACATATATGTTTTAAAAGTTTTGTACTTTCTATAAAAGCATTCACCTAGTCTGTTGCTGTTTCTACGTCATTAATATCCTATTTGTCTGTTTCATGCATTGTGGACAGTAAGTAGTCTTCAGATAACATGATCTTTCTGGTTTCTTGGACACAAAGCCAGACTGCTTTAGAAAATAGAACATTTCCCCTTTTTTAATGAAATAACCTAAGCAACCATAATTATTTTACACATGCTATCATGTAACTTTTACAATGTCAAATGGACATGACCCACTGTTCTGGTTTTTTTGTCTTTTTTTTAAGGGTAATGAAAATGATTGGACTAAAGCTGGTGGGTCGAAATCATTACGATCCAGAAAGCGCCGTCATGCTTGGAAAGCATCGGTTAGTATTGAGTTGTATTTTAACATCAGTGGGCAGACTCCTGCTCATAACATCTCCAGTCCATTCATTCTCCTGTTTGTTTTTATAGGCTACAAGTGTGGCCAGGCTACTCCACCTGTATCAAGCGCACCGATGGAGGCATGTACCTGTGTGTGGATGTGTCTCACAAAGTGTTGCGGAATGACTCTGTGCTGAATGTCATGTGAGTTCACACAGCAAATCAACAGTAGCAAGTTCACTAATTCAGAACATTAAGGAAAGCGTTTAGTTTTTGTAAACTTCTATTCTTTGGCAAAACCTTGATAATTTTGTCAATGCTACAGGGAAGGAATCCCTTTTTTTTCCTGTAGATTTTGAGTGGTGCTGTCGGATGCTATAATATCAAGAGTGCATCTTTTATCCCATTTCTTCTGCATGTCTCTATGGCTACTATAACAACTTTAAACATGGAGTATGACCAATCCACATGGAGCTATGTAAATGTCAATCTGTGATATGGTCATACATATTTAATTACCAGTTTGTGACGTTCTTGGTGTGTTTGTCCTCTGAGACAGAACTATGAATACTGCCGACCACTATAACCCTTCCGTCTGGGAATGTGGTTGAAATAAGTGAGTTGAAGGCTAGCAGCTCATCTAATGCAAGCTTATTGCTTCTATAGATTATTCAAACAGAAATCTTGTGCTAGTTTTGCCCTTTCAGTTTGAACAGAAAAGGCCAAAACAAGGCAGAGGGCCTTTCTATTGAAACAGAAAAGGGGAAAATGTGAGCTTTGCCCCTTGCTGTCTGCCAGGAACATACTGTACCAACAGAGCAAAGAGAATTTCCAAGACGAATGCACCAAAGACCTCATCGGTAGCATCGTCATCACCCGCTACAACAACCGCACCTACCGCATTGATGCCATCGAGTGGAACAAGTCACCCAAAGACACCTTCACTTTGATGGATGGCACAAAAACCAGCTTTGTGGAATATTACAGGTGACACTGCTCTGTACATGAACTCCTCAAAACTGAGCAGAGAAGTACAGCACATGTTCTTGTTGTGCATCGAAATGGTGACAGTTAGCTTAATTCAGAGCAACAATGAACGTCTTAATTATATCTGACCGTTAGTAGGGGGTATTTTATTACATTTTCTGTGCATTTAAACAGCAAGAACTATGGGATTACAATCAAAGAGATGGACCAACCTCTACTCATGCATCGGCCGAAGGAGAGGTCCAAGCCAGGAGGGAAGGTAAAACGTCTATTTTAACATAATAAATGTGCAAGATAGTCAGCTGTAGTATTTGTATTATTATTTATTTTTATTTGTACATTAAGCTCATTACAGTAGACCACTCAGCTGTCATGACCTGAATTCTTGCATCAGAATGCCCCCTTGTGGCTGCAATAAGTCTTGCAATCTGCTTCAGGGTCTGTATTCCTAAAGCTTACTAATGCAAAGAGTTTCTCCTAGTGACTAAATTCTTAGATTTCTCCTTACAGTTATAGATAAGAGTTAATCACAGAAATGCCCGGAGTTCCTTAGATAAAAACTTAGGAGTAAGGAGGAGTACTTGTAACGGGTTTAGGAGTGTCGGAAATGGCGGAAAGAGGTAGGAGAAATATTCTCCAATTCTGAATGACGGTGAGTTAATGAAACGCTCATTTCCCACCCCACACAATAATCCTAAACCGGCAGTAATAAAAGTGGTCACAAGATATTTGGCAATTGGAAAAACGCAACAGTACAACTGTCGACAATGATGACATAGACAGTAAAGCAATCACAGAATTTGATTAGCTGTCATTTCCCCCGTTAATATACAAAGGATTAAATATTGAAATTACCAGCATGGAAAATAACTGTAAACAAATAAATATAACGGCTATAAGCTTGTGAATAGGCTACTTTTAAAGTAGGCTTACCATGTATTCAACAGAGATGTCCTTTTCATAAAATAATAATAATTACTCAATAGAGTAATAAATTATATAATTAGGCCTATCTATTTCACTGTCCATTTAATGCCCATTATTATTAAGAGTGCATTTTTTATGTATTTTAATTAAATTAAACTTTTTTTAAATGTCATGCCTTGAAACGGGGTCAACCACACCCCCTCACTAAGTTAAACGTTTCTCTGAGTGCTCTGAGAATTTTCCTAAATCGTTTCTAAGCTAGGACTCCTTGCTAGAATTTTTTTATGCTAAGTTTGGAGCTCCCTGTGAGTATTCTCAGAATATTTGTGAACGGACCCAGGACTTTAATCTAAAACACCCAAAATAAATATTGCTTTACAACAAACTAAGTTAGGTTTGTCATATCAATGACTTGTATTTTCCCTTGTCATAGGTATTCTACTCAGGCATCAGTAATACTTGTTCTATATACAAATTAATACTTTAGATTGTTTATACATTTTTTGTCAATCAGAAGCATAATGATACAAAGAGGAAAGGATTTCAAAACTATTATGTGAGCAACTGTGTAGATAATGTTATATTGATTGATTGCAGCAAATCATTACCGGAGAGATCCTTATAGTACCAGAGCTTTCCTTCATGACGGGAATCCCAGAGAAAATGAGGAAGGACTTCAGAGCTATGAAGGTAAATGTGATGTGTCCGAGAAAATGGTCTCGCTCTCACAGGCTGGTCTCTTTATAGATTTAATGCCTACATTAAGCAGCTGTAAAGACTAGACATTATGATATGAATAAAATGTGTATTGGTTAAAAAGAATAATATAGAATGTGGAAACAGGCTTGGTGAGTGTCTTTTTCATATATTGTAGGACCTGACCATGCACATCAATGTGAGCAGTGAGCAGCACACCCACTCAATAAAACAGCTTCTGAAGAACATCAGCACCAACCCTGAGAGTCTGAAGGAGCTCAGCAGATGGGGACTGGAGATTTCCTCAGAAATCCTGCTGGTGAGGCTCTGCTGTTTAATATTAGTTTATTTTCACATACAACCTTCAATACTGAATACTAAGAATGTGTCACTAAAAGGAAATGCTTTTCAAGTACATATAAATATGAATAATGCAACTTTTAGTTTTCTCGCAGGGCAAGACAGGGATGCAAATTCTCTGTAATATGATAAGTGCAATATTTGTCCTTTTCTGTTGAACAATAGTCAGTTCTGACTGAATTTAAGCCCTGTTCCACGTTTCTATTTATTTGTTGAACATGTAAAAGAGAGTGTCCGTACTTTTTGAAGTCACTGTAAATCAATTATTTAAAAGCCGTGTTTAACAAAGGGAATTGACTGAAAGTAAGTCTGGTCCTGAGGAATACATTTTAAAAACAAAGTGACAATATCTGTAGAATATTTAAATATGCAATGACCGTCTGTGTGATAGTTAAAGAGTGGTGAAGCAGAAAGGTAGGAAGACAGAATCTAGTGTTGATGCATTGTTCATTTTTATTTTGTTGTGTTCTCTCTTGCAGATTAAAGGTAGAACTCTGCCCGTTGAAACCATCTGTCTGCAGTCTTCATCCTTTGTCACTGGTGCTGATGTGTCCTGGTCCAGAGAGATTGTCAGGGATGCTTCAATCAGCTCTGTGAGTGTTGGAGAGAAATGTCTTGCTGCCTCCTCGTTTTTGATGCACAATGAACGGAGGCAGTAACATTGTCCAGCCTATGACATTTCTTTCACACTTGATTTACCAGTGATCTGTGTATGCTTAAATCCCAAACTGTCTACAGTGATTGTGGCCACAGTTTCTACCTGCCCTCCTCAAGCATCAGCATGTAACCATATATGTTATTTTGCCTCAGCCTGTGGAATGGCTGATGTATTACTTTGTTTGTTCACCAACTGACCCATTTAGATCCCATTGAACACCTGGGCCATCTTCTACCCTCGCCGCTGTGCAGAGCAGGCTGAAGAGCTGGTTTCCACCTTTCACAAGGTGGCCGGTCCTATTGGGGTGCGACTGCAGCGACCCATTCGTGTGGAGCTGAGAGATGATCGCACCGAGACTTACGTCAAGAGCATCCACTCTCAGCTCACCAGTGAGGTATGAAATATAATGATCATTTTGATCAATAGCTTAACAAGTAATTTATTACTACTTATTAAGTGTAATAATTGACCTGCTTTTCCCTGTGTCCTCCAAGCTTATCCCACTGCGCATTACACATGATGTGTCCACGTCAAACATTTGTCCGGCTCTGCCCACATGCCCTTAACAAGCTCATGGTGTTTTGTAGCTTTGTCTCCTAACATACTGAGTTTAATATTTAGCTTCAAGAAGTGATTTATTGAGTTGAAGCCGATTACATACCCTGTATTAGCAAATGTTAGTGTTTGTGCATTTGATATGTTGTCTTAAAATATGATTGCCATTGAACTGAAGTAAAGATGGAATATACCACACAAAGGCATATTGGCTATATAGTATTTTGTATTATAAATAATGTTTAACATCACCTTTGAACATTTTTGTCCTGCATATAAATGAATTGGGGATTTCATGTGTATTCTATAAATGACCTTCTCCCTGCATTCACAATCTGCAAATCCATGTAACTAAATAGCAGTTGTATTGCTGCTGGTGCACAAGTTTGACCATGATGACATGTTGACTGTCTGGTACGACTGATCTTAAGCCGACAATGCAATGAAGTCCATCCTGTTTAAGTGTTCTAGTCTCATCTGTTTACAGCCCAATGTACAGCTCATAGTGTGCATCTTGGTCGGCAACAGAGAAGATCTCTACAGTGCCATCAAGAAGCTCTGCTGTGTCAAAAGTCCCATCCCATCCCAGGTTTATAATGTTTGTCATGTGTGTCCACATGTCTGGTGTAGAATTAGAGGAAAGTATAGTTTGGAATTGTTAACAAAATCATTTATTTTGAAAATATGTTCTCCTGTTTAAAAGTTTTTTTTGTTTCTTCTTTTGTTACTGACTTGTCGTCAGGCCATCAATGTCCGGACAATTTCCCAGCCACAGAAGCTGAAGAGTATTGCCCAAAAGATCCTCCTGCAGATGAACAGCAAGTTGGGAGGAGAGCTGTGGACTGTTAATGTTCCTCTGGTGAGTATCTGGCCCACAAGAGCAACAAGATAACTCCTGACCAATAATGTGGTAGCTTCTGTTAATTAATCAGTACCAGCATTACACCGAAAATAATAGTTTGTAACATTACTGCAGTCAGTGGGGAAATAATGAACTTGAAACTTGAACTTGAAATATCTCACTTGAATAGAAACACTTGATGGTGGTTGGAGTTGATGTCCACCACGACACCAGCAGGGCGCATCAATCAGTCATGGGCTTTGTTGCAAGTGTGAACAGGTAAACTTTACTTTGGTCCTTGTTTAGATTTGACATTAACATATGACAGTTATTCATAATTATTTAATGAATTCATGTGGAGCACAAAGCAGTGTTTCTCTGTTCATTTCAGTTACTACTTTCTAGTACAACGTTCACATTTTTGCCACACAGACATTTGAGTCACTACTTACATGAGACAATTTTGGGGTTGTATGTGCAAGAAATCTATTAAAACCTTCTAAACTAAATACATTCAATCAGCAGATTAGTGTTAAAAGAAGTTTGCTTTAGATTAACACATATTTACCCTTTTCTCTTGCAAAATCAGTCAAATCTGTGGTAATGGTGGTCATATCTTAATAGAAATGCATTTGCTTTTTTTTCTTCTCCAGCGCAATGACCCGCTGGTACTCCAGAGTAACCTTCCAGACACCAAATGAGGAGCTGATCAATGGCCTCAGAGTTTGCTTACTGGCTGCACTGCAGAAGTACTACGAGGTAAATACTGCCAGCATGCTTTACATCAGTGTCTTTCAATTCAATCCCCCTTTTTTTAGAAAGCACATTTCAACCTTCTGGCCAGGATCACAGATGAATGGGACCTTCCCCACCTTGTCTTATTTGTTCCTCTCAGCTGGCCCGTCTTAGTCGGAGTGCCGTGCCACAACTACATAGACCAGGGTTCCCCAATTAGTTTTCTCCAAGGGCCAAATTATGTCAAGCATGCCAAGCCAAGGGCCAAAACATCTGGGGGGTTTTTCTGTTGCACCACTAAATACAGATAATGTTGTTGCTGCTGCTGCTATTTTTATTGGTAGTAGTAGCGGTGGTAGTAGTAATAATTTAGGCTTGGGATTCTCTAACCCTGTTTTGGGGGCCACATAAGAACAGAACTTTCACTTTTGAAACAATAAAAATCTATAATTAAATTACTTAAATGCCCCAATAAACACTGACAAATAAACATCCTGGAATATACACACCTTTTTATATCTGACTCAAATCAAAAGCATTTTCATTTATCATTGTGTCTCTGCCAACACAGAGCTCTAACAACAGCATCTAACATGACAGAGCACTACAACAAGTGGCACACAGCAGCAAAGGAGCATCCTGGGGCAATGATCACTGTTAACTTTTCTACAAAGGCCGGACATATTTCTGTTTACAGTTAAGAACAATAATGCTGATAGAACTGGCAAACAGATATCAGTTCGGTCACAGGACGAGTCTATGGCTAGTGATATGGCCTCTGTTTTCATTGGTGAAAAGTCGGTGGGTAAACTCAAATCACTTGCACAGGTTTTAATCAACAGCATCAGCAAACAGCTTCTTAGCTTTAGCATGGTTCCATGAAACACGCAATGATGCAGCTGTCGCGCTCTCTTGTGTCCATGTTGATTTACACAGAGTAGAAACGTGTTTGTATGATGCTGTCATATTTGCAGTTTTTTGTTTGCGCTGGTCTGATTTTGCAGGATAGTTGGCATTAAAACTGGTAACATGCATTGTGTTGAAGAGCCGCTTTAGATTATCTA
>JAVQJD010029611.1:0-45458 GCA_036023655.1 Nannoperca australis | reverse complement strand
ACATAATGGTGGCCACCCCCCCCCCCCTCCTCACTCTCTCTCTCCTTTAAAGCTTCCTGTTGCAAACAGAGAAGTCGTTACCAACACATGCCACGAAAGTATGTTACACGCACTAAGGCTCTTTGTTTTAACGACACATTACACAGGCACACGCTGTGACTGTCCAGCGGGGGACAGAAAGGGTTCTTTGCTTTCACCGCCATCTCAGCGCGGTGCACCCGAGAGCTTTGGCGGAATTAACACAGCCACTGAGAGGCATCTTCCACCATCACCACTTCACCTGCATGTGCCCGTACACCCACACATCCAGGGAGAGAGAGAGAGAGAGAGAGGGAAGGTATACACTAATCCCTTAACTGCATTGGGGCGTCTCTCTCCCCTCTCTCTCTCTCTCCTTCTCTCCCCCCTCCTCCCATTTTATCTCTCCCACCCTCTCTTCTGTCCAAAATGTATGCCATGTATTGCGCGTGAATATTTCAAAGACAGATAAACTGATAATGGCTGATAATGACAAATGTGATTTTCACCAAGGGGCCTGCTGAATGTGATTGCTTTAATCTTCTGTGCAGATGTGTTCCATGTATGAATGGTTGTGTGTGTGTGTGTGCGCGCGCTTGTTCCCTGTGATGGATACAATAGATTTTGGCCTCCACAGTGCAAATGACTCACCCCAAAGCAGCTGCTCAATATGAAACACACAGTCAAATGCCACATGAGAGCAATCATGCCCTCACATCAGACACCATGGCGCGCTGAGAAAACCTCAGCCCACACACTACCTTTTGTTCCCACTTCGAGCCATTCGACTACCTGCTGATCGATCCAAGGTTATATTGGTAATATTCAGCCACCAGCTATTTCACGAGTGATCCTTGAGAGCAAATGTTCATGCAGGGCTTTTCCTGCCAACAATCGAACAGCGGCAGTTGGGATTCACGCACCACGCAAAACACAGTCCCAAACAGTTTGCGAGGTTCCATATGAAGTTTTTCGCATCAGAACGTTGTCGCCACTTCTCAGCTCCTCCCTTGCGGTGATAAAAACAGTAAAGCAAAGCAGTAATGGGTCGCTTTATTAATCTGGGCACATTTGTTCAAAACAAATCAATATTACATGTCCACACTAAGTCATACGCTTAAAGTGAGCGGCTTTGCGATTGCCTATTGATCTGCGTGTGAAACAGTACGAAGCTGTAAGAAGGGGGGTGGGGGGTGGACAAGGTATTGTGCCTGCAGTGGCCTTGTTGGGGCTTGGAGAGCATGATAGATGGCACAGTGTGGGTGTTTCATATCCATTTCTCTATAGGCACAGGGCAGCAGGTTCCTGAGAGGTGAGAGGGATGTGTGGCTGCCGAGCTCTTCTACCAGTTCAGAGTCAAAGTGGAGCTCAGGAAGGCTGTACGATATTGCGGCAACAAAATTTATCTGAAGATTCTTCTCTCTCCATAATGGTGGTAACAAGACGCCCCAGGATCTATCGGGGCTCCTGAGTGAAATGCATGTAAACATATTCACAAGACGGCTGCAGGGGATCAGCCTGTGTAGCCAAGCATAGGCTCTCTGATAGCACCGTGCTCCCAAACAAACACAGGCCCCCGTTAAAATGTAATAAGCACAGACAGAGGGCAAAGGGAACGGGGGGTGAGGGGGGTTGCTGGGTGGGAGTGATGTGATGTTTCTCTTGGATCTGGTGGATCCAAATGATGTGAAAAGACAAAGAAAGAAACAAAAAAGCTGAGGATCAAAACAAGGTTTGATGGCAGATCCAATGCTATTTTGGTGTTTTCGGTCCCTATCAAAAAGGTCAGACTGGGATGCGACACTTCCTTTGTATCCAATTACATTTACTTTTCCATTCACATTGGAGGTATTTAGCTAGCACACGTTTCTAGAGTGTGTGGGTACAGTGTTTTAGGAGCGCTGGAGCCCCGTAGTTTTAATAAAAGCTGTACTACAAAATGAGCATGTATAATAGATAAATGTCAGGTATTTGGAAAACTAAGTCTCTCTCTCTTTCTCTCTCTCTCTCTCTCTCTCTCCAAAATCAAAGTCTGCTACTCTGCAGACTCATATCAGAGCTGGACAGGATAGGGACATATGCCCACATTTCAGTTTCAAACACGAGCAGAGAAGACAGAGGACATCTAAGAGCTACTGCTATGCCTTCCATCTGTTCTGCATTCACACTGATTCATATAGGCCCTGCACTAATGAAAGCTTGGTGGTTGTTGTATCATAAGAGCAAACCAACTGCTCATGTATTGATGAAGCTGGAGTAACCCATGCATAAAACAAATATGCATGCATGTGCAGACACAAGCACGTTAATGATGGATGCCTACACACACACACACACACACACACATATGCAGATATATGCCCACAAATGCACATATACAAAGCAATTACTGTCTCCAAATCAGCCAGCCATTATGCTGCTGCTAAGCCTTTGAATAGACACAAAGCCATCCCATCGTGCCACTTGAAAGCGTCATATCTTTCATCTGTTTCAGCTGAGAAAGAGTAGCAGAGAATGAAAACAGAAAGAGAAAGCCCATATCAAACCCCATGAAATCATAATAAAGAGGTCCAAGCCAGCGATAAATGCATTTTACTGGCATATAATGATTGATTCCGTCTGTCGTAGGGACTTATTCCCTGCAGGCTTGTGGCCCCTTGACCAGCCATATATTATTCATATAAATATAGATAGCTGCGCATCTTAGAGGCAGCACACATGCCACATTTGCACCTGCAGATTCAATTTGGTTTTGACTTTGAGGGATATGCCGCTGGCTTCACCCCCCACTCACACACACACCTCCCCTTTTTTTCATTTTGGCTAACAGCTATACAAGGAACATTATGCAGATTTTTGTCAAAAGTGAGTGCGATTATGTTGGGGGAGAAATGAGTGTTGGAATGTTCGCTACGCCTTTGACCTTATCAGCAGCAGCCTTAAGCCGGATACCTTGGCGTAATTTTAATAGATGCAGCACGATGCGAATTAGACAAGGGGACCTAGCTGTGCTCCTTCCCTATGTGGTGCGTTGTGCATGCATTATGCGAATGAGCTTCGGTTTATTTTTATGTTCTGTGCGAGGACACTGTCGGCTAAGTTACGAGTACACAGTCGTGTTTTCAAATGCATGCTTCTTTCTATGTGTTCCTGTCTGCTGTGTGTGTGTGTGTGTGTGTGTGTGCGTGCGTGAGTGCAGGTGGGCGTGCTATAGCATTCAATAGTGCAGCATGTGTGTTCTCCCTCACTCAGCCCAAGGGCATGTCTTGTCCGGAAAAGCGCTGAAAAACCAGAGACGGGGGTCCTGTGGTTAATTTGGAACATTGATTTTACATTAACAGTGGACTTGCCACTGATTCATGGCTATTCATGGTTTCCATCTGCTCCCCCCCCCCACACACATACATATAGGGAGCTTCATTATGCATACAAACTGCATAGAAGGCTCCCTTTAATGGACTCTCACTTACCTTAGAGAAAGTATAATAGCAAATCAATGAGGTGAAGGGCAGAGGGAGGGACAGTAAAGCCTTCCAGAGGCACCCACCCACTGAGGGGCTTACCCAGAATGTCTATCGAAAGTAGATTGGTTGCGTCATGTCCACCATGGGTCCAGTGTCCACCGGAAGCAACTTAAGCTTAAGCCCAGGAATTTAAGCCAGAGAAGAGAAATACCTTCTACAATAAAACATTTTATTTTAATTTTATATGGTATCACTGTCCTATGAAAACAATCTATCTCTAAAATGTCAGCTTTTCATGAGCTAAGTAAAAATACCCTGTTTTTAGCATTGTATAAGTTAATATTAGATAATCCAATGGGAGTTTTAATTGTTTTATTTATATGAAGAAATAGGAGAATTTTCTCAGCGTGTGAAGGAATAATCTAAAATCTAAACCACTAAAAGTGACTGTGCCTGTAATATATTATGTGCCCTCACACTAGCTATTTAAACACAGGAAATGTAGGGATACTATTTTTATTTGAGCTCCAAATGAAAATGGATTTATAACATTTACATGTATGCCAGAGACACAAACTGGTCTGGCAAAAATAAAATAAAAACAGACCAGGCAGGTAAAGATGGTGGAGTGAAAAGAAGAACTGCACCTATGCTGTGAGTGAGGATCACCTCACATCTGTCTGGTGGACATTGACGATCTGGGTGGAATGCAATCGTCTCTGGGAGCCAGAACGGGACCACATCCTTCAGTGGTTACCAAAAAGTCCTGGTGCATGGGCCGATAAAAACTCATACAGGCACAGACATTAGTAATTAGGAAATAGCTCCTGAGACAGACAGTCAGGCGGTATGCAGATAGACTAGCGTTTGGCACAGCACGGGTGACAAGTATTGAAAAGGCAATTAGGCTGACAGCAAACAAGCAACGAGACAGAAGGATGGCCAGAAAGAAAGACGAGAACCTGGACATGCAGGGCTACTTTCTCTAAAGTCCATTGCATCCTGATGCAAATGGTGAACAGAAGGAGAAAATATATGGGTTTGAAGAGCGGAGACAAATGTGAGAAAGCAGGATGAAAAGGATATGGTGTTTAAAAAGAGATGTGGGGGTTGAGAGAACGAACTGGGAAAAAGAAGAAAGAGCTGGGGGTGGGGGGGTGACTTGAAGAAGAAAGCCTTGTGAGGCTTATTACCAGTGGATCAAAATTCCCAGCGAACCATTTCTACAATACACAGGCTATTCTCCTGAAAGAGGAGGCAATTCGCCTGCGCCCTACTTTCCACTTACGTCTGACCTTTATGTCTTCCACCCAGTTTTACCACAGTGAGTGTAATGTCTACCTCTCGGCAGATGCAATACTGCCTTGTTACCACTTAAACCGTGCAGGCCTCATAATCATCTCCCCAAGGGCCAATATGCTCCTGACAAAAACCTACATCGAGACTTATTCCACAGCACAGATCACACAAACTTTCTGTTATGCCAGCCGTAACCCTCACAGAACTTGTGTTTTGTAAAATAAATTATTACATTTTTTACACAAACTATAGGTCAACTTGCCGCACAGGGCGTTGATGAGTACCCAACCTGCGACAAGGCAATCATCTTTACGTCCCCGCTCTGCTAAACCCCATCCAAGCCCTGTGAAGCGAGGGGGAGGATTTATAACTCATTTCAATAAACAGGATAAAACAAACAGTTCTGCCTGAATGTTTGGCTGCCCGGCCACCTTGAGTCAGGCTTGCCTGAATTAGCACCGCGGAGCCACCAGGACCAGTGCTTTCTGCCCCTACTGTGCACACTCATTAATTTTGGTCATATCTCACTGGTCTCTAATCAAACTGTATTTGTGCCATTACTGTCCGGAACAGCCACAGTGTTAGTATAATGGAGGTGGCCCGGTGGGAAAGTAAGTATGAGGTGTTGCCAAGATCTGAATGGAAAAGCTTTTCACCTTCACTGCAGCTGAACCTCTTAAATGTAGCCTCCAATTCAGGTATATCAAGATTTCCAGATGAGAGCAAATCATCTCCAGAGAGTACATTTTGGGCACGCAAGTCATGGAATCCACTCAACACATATATGTGTCTGTGTAAAATTCATATTACTGAACAAAAAAAAGAAGAGAGTTTTTACCTGACGACAATAAACCAACCCAAATGTGCAGCATTTTAATGAGGAGACATTTTAGGTTTTTCAGTAATGTCAAATGTAATGAAGAGTGAAATATGTGACTAATGAGAACTAGATACATACCAGTTTCTAATGGTGATGCAATGACACTGTCATTTCTCACCAGCTTCTCGGTTGGAATATGTCAATAAATATACAGACATAGTAGTTTCAAACTCTTAACAGTGATGCAAAAGCACTAAAGAATATTTAAAAAAGCCAGATTAAGTACCAACATGTAAATCTGCATTACAATGGCCCAAAGTACACCTAATTTTTCAAAATTGCTATAAACAATATCTTTATAATAGCAATGAATCAAATTACTGTGTATAATTTGAAAAGGGTCACTTTTCATGAATTGGCCAGGCTGGTTATATCGCACAATGTTATCTTATTGAAGATATACTGTATCGTTGTCGGGGTATATGTTGGCCCATTTGCAGAAATTGCAGTACACGAATGTCGAACTAGGTTTTTACACACAAAAAAAACACAATCTAAGGGATCCGTGTCAACATTGTTTGTTTATGTAAATATGTTTATGTAAAAAAAAAAATGCTATCAGCCAATATATCTATCGGATTGAACTCGCAAATATTTTTATAAAGCTCAAAAACACCACTGTTCGCGACCTTCCCAGCACCAAACAGCAGACAGACAAAGGTAGCAACTAGTACCAAACCAGAGCTAAATGAGTGTGAATATTGGACTTGGTGGCCAGAAACACCATTCCAAATAAATGCAAATGTTTCTCCATATCTGCTGGATGTGTAAATAGGCAACTGTATCCTAGCAAGTTAGTCAAATCAACTTATCTAGGTGATAATATTTCGGTTTTGGCTCCCAATTTGTATTCCGCTGCCCACAAGTGGCCAGAAATCCGTTATTGCAGGTTTAACCTTTACATTTTCGAGTAACCAATGGAGGTAAACAAATCTAGCTGTACTTCACACAGTTAAGGCAGTCCTGAAACAAACCAGACGCTTGTTTGCTGTAATGTTCACGGTCAGGATTAACACTGGCGAAAGTGAAAAGCCCTTGGGCAAGACTGTCAGCCTCCTACTGTAATGGAGGTGCTTTGGAGACCATGGCTTGAATGATTGCCCCCCCCCTACTGACACCTGGGAACTCGTGTTAGCTCCATGAGTGAACACCTTAGCCTGACCTATAAAAGGCTTCCATTGGCTCCCTGCGCAAATGTCAAAGCTTAGGCTTAATGTGTTTGTGCAGTTAGACATTAGGTTACAGGAGATCTAATTTCCAGCCTTCTAGGTTAAATTACAGGCTGTTGATTATTTATCTCTCTACTCAAGATTTCCAAAAGGCTTTTCCAGGCACAGATTACAAACATCCGTCTTGGAATTCTATTTGCCACAGCCATATTAACCTCATTTCTCTTTGTCCAACAGTTGCAGAGCCAAACACAAGTTATTGCCACTTAATGCCAAATACACCACAGCATTCTGTTGCTTGGACGTCTTCTCCCAGTGTTCAACTGGGTTTTGGCTAATTCCTCTCTGGTCTTTCTAAGGTTAATGTTTTCTGCAATGACAGCATTCTCAGGTTCACCAGAGGTTAATACGCCACTTCTGATACAACGACAACTTCCTCCTCTGGCAAGTCATTTTGTCCTCCAGATCTCTTCTCTCCCTTTTCCCTCCCCTCTCGCTCCACCTCAATTACTGGCAACTAGAGCAGCGGATTGTGGGAAATTAGCTCTACATCGTAGCAGTGGGTGTGTGGGGGGTTGCGACTGGGTAGCTTGACTGGACCTCTTACTAATAGGTTAGTACAAGTGGTGTGTGGACTCCATAGCCTTTGTAGTCACGGTGCAAGGCCACAAGAATACAGACTGCCTCTTCACTGGGCTTCACATAATGCAGTCTTAGAATACCAATTTACCTGTTCAACTCCCTGTGGACGATAAGGATAGTTCACTTAAGATGATGCATTTAGGTACCACATTTCAACTCTATTACAAAGTGTAATATTTGTTACCTTAAAAAGCCCAATTTCACAATTTCGTAATGGAGGCTTTGCTGTTGAAAGCTTTTCAATTTTGCTGATGTGTTAACACATCTTGATCATCAAGTACACTGAGCTCTGAGGATGTTCCACTTGTCATTTACGTTTAGCTAATCTGAAAGGTGCATTGTCTAAACATTTGCTTAGTTGTTTAACATGGCCATCTTGCCTCAATTGTCTCTATTTCAGTTTTATTGCGTAACTAAGTCATTGACTCAACACTATTCTGCTCAGGCAGCAAGCATGCCTGAAGACTCAAAGAACATTTGCCACATCAGTCACATTGCCACACAAGACGTCACCTCCAATTCAGTCAGCTTCTTCTTACAAATGACTCCCAATGTTTCCCTTCAACAGCCCTACAGTGGGACCTCAGCTGGCATGTTAACGTTATTACTGTGACAATGAAAGGTATGCAATATTAATTCTGGTAGCTCTAATAATTATAATTTGAGAGTAAATCTCCATTTCAAATGTGTTGGCTGAGTTTACTCAATTCATTGTAAAGACTAGAGCTCAAGAGGTAAAGTATAAATCTGCCCTTCACTGGAGTAGATTTCCATTAAATAACCACATTATCAGATAAAATGGAATAAAATACATAATGAAAAGTGAGTCATTTTGATATTCATTTAATATTTTATTATTTAATTAAACAACATTAAAACAATTTAATGGGTTCACTTAAGCAAGGTTTTAACTCAGTATGAAATGTGCTATTGTTTTACAGTGGGATTAGAAGAGTTCTCCACAACATTGTCGGACTTTTAAAAAAGGATCAAAATTGATGCTTAATCGTTCAAGCTGTTTAAACATTTTTTTTTCCAGCTTTTCAATTTTTTATTGGTGTAAAACAGATACTAGGTCTGGGACTGTTGGTCGGACTAATCACTATTTTCATTTATAGACATTTTATAGACAAACGATAATCAAGGAAAAAACATTGGCAGTAAGTGTAAGTTTTGAAAATAATACACACTAATGGCCACAACCAGACCTAAAATCAAGATTTTCATGAAGCAAATGTGGATTTACATTGATAGATTTTTATCCTCATTAATTAACAGAGAAATATGTTGTGCTTGCTGGCCACACCATCTTGCAAATTGTCCAGTAAAGCCTTTCTAATCCCACCCTACATTTTAGCCAATGTGGGACAACAGACATTAACATTAAACTAAAGACAGTAATGGATTATCTTTCTCAATCTGTCTCTTTCTACCACTCCTTAGCATCAGTGATCCTCACATGTATCATCGTGCCTTACCAAAACGCGATTAATTAATACCTGATTTAAAGTGAAAACAGGGCAGTACTATTTCTTATTCCACACCTGCACAATAAACCTATGCAGCTAACAGTTAACCTGACCACATTACACTGCTGGTAATTGTGATTACTAAAGAGAACAGCCAGTGCGAGCAGAGGTGAGACCCAAATGCTGTAGGCCGAATTACAGCTGGCCTGTGCTTCCAGGGCTCGGATCAACCGCATAGCCCACAATGAAGAGCCAGTGCTGAGGGAGAGAAGCTAAACCCTGTTTATCAGAATGCTCTGGGTGTTGCAGCTTATTAAAGTGCCAGGTGCTTTTGAAAAATAATACCCCCACTCTCTCTTTCGCTCTAACTCTCCTTCCACCAGCTCCATGTCTGCCTTCCCTCCTCCCCCACCCCTCCAAACCAGTCTCAAGCCAATGCTGGAGCAGAGGTTGAGGAATGAACCCTTGGCTTGGCTGCGCCAGCGGGGCAAACTGCAGCGTTTCTGCTGCCTTCACAAGTTTTTATTTATTTATTTATATCATTTTATTTTTCCCCCCATATCTCCCCTGTGGCCACTGAGGTGGAGACAGCGAGGGTGATAAAATGAAACCATTCCTCCCTTTTCTTGTTCTCACTTTCCAACCGCCGTCACACTTCTTCTCTTGATTCTTTCCATTTCATCCCCTGTCTCTCTAGACTTTTCTCATGATGTGGTGTGCGCTCTTATAGGACCAGAATATCACAAGCGCCATCAAACCCATCTGTTCAGTAAGAGGCAGTTACATACGACAAATTACATGGTACACTTCAGCTGAGTTTCTGCCATAGCAGCAGACGATGGTGACATGCATAATATGATGATAAAAGAGACACTACATAAAAAAAGGTCTATTGGTAATCTAAAGTGTCATAAAAAACATTTTTAAATTTCATATTTGTATAAAGATATTTATGGACAATTCAATCAGTAGTTCTTACTGTAAGAACGGAAGGAACTGTATCACTGCTGCTAATGCAGATAATCAGGACAAAATCTGGACAAAACATCTTGTCAATTTGTTTGCTTTGTAATGTTTGTTTTACTGTTAAATGTGCCCCATTTCATAACAGTTCAATAACTATGAATTACAAATTACAAAATGTGTATAAAATCACACTGGGCACTTTCATAAAAATTTTCCAGTTCTTCAATGATTGTCAGTGAAACAAACCTAGGCATTTTTAAACAAACCCTAAAAATACTACGTATACATTAACAAACATTACCTGCATTTTAACCCTCTACCATTTTATTGCCATTAAATTTGAAGTGGAAATGTATATACTAATATAGCTCCCTCCAAATTTCCCACAATGGAATGAAACGGTCAATGGCATGTGCACTAATTTCTGCAAAAAATACTATTAATTTTTGCAATGGAGTAGTGAAAATTAATGTTGTCCATCTGTGTGTGATGACTGCTCATTATAGTTTTGAGTGTTTTTGATATAGAGCACTGAATGAGTGAATGAGGGAGACATATCTGTGCTATTTTTTTCATGTATCATTTTGAAGAAGTCTTTAAATGTAATTTAACAAAATCATAGCCAAGACTTGTGGTAATCCCTTTTTTTGATCTTTGCTTATTGTTATTTGTCAACATGTGTGTCAGAGACCATAGAATCATAATTATGTATAATTTTTTCCCTTTTGGCCTCCGTGTGTGTATACAAATTAACATAGCTATTTGCAATGTGTGGCCACTGATGAACTGCATGACGTGCATTTTACAAAAATGTTAAATCCTATTAGCACGCAGATTTGTTGATTGCACATTGATTAATTATGTCAACACATTAATGCATTGTCGTTTTTTGTGGCTGCTGGTTGCTGCATCTTCAACAAACAGGTGCAAACTGCCTCTGTGCCAAATACTTAGTTTCCATATTTTCCCTCTATAGTATGTTATTGGCTGCCTGCTTATTTGTTGCTAACATATTTCAGGGTCTTTAAGCAGCTTGCCCTAAAGGCTAATACTTAAGCCCTAGGATGTCTGCCATTTAGGAATCTTAATAAAGCATTCACTTTAACCAATAATAAACTCACACTGCTAACATCAGGATTGAATGCCATATTGTGCTCATCCGCAAGCCCCCAGAATGAACTCTAGAAGGTCAAGAAGATCTAAATGCACAGTTCTATGTCTTGAAAGGAGTGTGTATATATGTCAACATGTCAACATGTGCCTACAACAACAGTGTGTCTATAACAAATGTCAGTATGCCCAAATTCTTCTCTTATGACATTCCCTAACCACCTCCATTATGATGTAATACTCACACTGCTTCTCTTTTTGTCATACACAGGTAGGAATGGACTGGGCTGTGGACTCTGGGAGCTAGTAACGACAATCAATGAGGAGCTCCATCTTTAAAGACAGAGCAGTTTTTTCATGGATACCTATACATTTGCTTAAAAAAGTATAATATCAGTCGATCCTTTTTTCTTTTTTCCCCCTCCCTTCTTGGGTCTGCCTGACTGCAACCTCTGCCCTGAACCTTGACACCAGCAGGCAACATTGAGTGATTGGTCATTACATCCAAGGGCGTCTACACAGCAAGACAAAAAACCTTAGGGAGCCCAGCTGCAGTTGGTGGTGGTGGTGGCGGTGGCAGGGGCGGTGAGTCAATCGCCTTCACAGCTGCAGCAAATGATTCATTATTTGTGAAGTTAACAGCTCAGACCACTTAATCTACAAGGACCAATTTTTTACTGGAGGGAAACGGTCCAATATGAAGGACGTGTCATTCGTGGATCTCTTTGTTGGCTTGGCCATGGCCTCTTTTGTTGTGGCCACAGGGGAGAGGCCTGATTGCCCGAAGCTCTGTGTATGTGAGATTAGACCCTGGTTTTCTCCGAGTTCGGTCTATATGGAAGCACAGACAGTTGACTGTAATGACTTGGGACTCTTTAGCCTGCCGGAAAAATTACCAGTAGGCACGCAAGTACTGTTACTGCAAACAAATAATGTTGCCAAGATTGACCAACCGTTGGATTACCTGGCCAACATCACAGAGATTGATTTATCGCAAAACAACTTATCCTCCATCAGCGACATCCACCTGGGGAATCTTCCTCAGCTGCTGTCCCTCCACATGGAGGAAAATTGGATACGAGAGTTGCCTGAACGATGTCTTGCTGAGGTAGCTAACCTTCAGGAGCTCTACATGAATCACAACCTCATCTCCTCCATTTCCCCAACAGCTTTCCAGGGTCTCAGCAACCTTGTGCGGCTCCACCTCAATTCTAACAAGCTGAAGGTCATTAAAAGAGAGTGGTTTGAACCCATGCCAAATCTGGAGATCCTGATGATTGGTGAGAATCCTATTGTTTCTGTTGAGGATATGAACTTCAAACCTCTCAGTAACCTGCGCAGTCTTGTTCTCACCAGAATGAACCTGTCTCAGCTTCCTGATGATGCACTGGCTGGTCTTGATAATGTAGAAAGCATCTCTTTCTATGATAATATTTTCCCCGAGGTGCCTCATTCTGCCCTGAGAAATGCAAAAAATCTTAAATTTTTGGATCTAAATAAAAACCCAATTTCGAGGATACAGAGAGGGGACTTTGTGGATATGCTACATCTGAAAGAACTGGGGATTAATAGCATGCCAGAGCTAGTTTCCATCGACAGCTTTGCCCTCAATAACCTCCCTGAGCTGACTAAAATAGAAGCCACCAACAATCCTAAACTCTCCTATATCCATCCTAATGCTTTCTACAAACTACCGCGGCTGGAAACCCTAATGCTAAATGGCAATGCCCTCAGTGCCCTCCACAGGATTACTGTTGAGTCCCTCCCAAATCTCAGAGAGGTTAGCATGCACAGCAACCCCATCCGCTGTGACTGCGTAGTCCGCTGGATGAACATGAACAAGACCAACATTCGCTTCATGGAGCCTGATTCACTGTACTGTGTAGAGCCCCCTGAGTATGAGGGCCAGCATGTCCGACAGGTGCACTTCAGGGAGATGATGGAGATTTGTCTGCCACTCATCTCTCCAGAAAGCCTGCCTGGGCATATTAAAGCTCAGAATGGGAGCTCGGTGTCACTCCATTGTCGGGCCTTTGCTGAACCAGAGCCGGACATCTACTGGATCACGCCTTCTGGTACCAGGGTTATGCCTAACACCGTGTCTGACAAGTTCTACATGCACCCAGAGGGAACTTTTGACATCTATGATGTGACAGAAAATGAAGCTGGTCTTTACACTTGTGTTGCCCATAATCTGGTTGGAGCTGATCTTAAATCTGTTT
The DNA here is from genome assembly GCA_036023655.1 of Nannoperca australis. Taxonomy (NCBI): domain Eukaryota; kingdom Metazoa; phylum Chordata; class Actinopteri; order Centrarchiformes; family Percichthyidae; genus Nannoperca; species Nannoperca australis. The sequence continues at coordinate 32,219 of JAVQJD010029611.1, read as the reverse complement.
CAGTAGAGGTAAATGGATATTTTCCCCAACCTGCAAATGGGTCCCTGAATGTCACAATCAAATCAGTGGAGACAAATTCCATCCTGGTTTCATGGAAAGCTGGCTCTGGCACCCTGGCACCCAACATTAAATGGTACACAGTGTCAGATGCTAACCATCCCACCATGGCGTTTACCACCAGGGTACCCTCTGACGTCCAGGTCTACAACCTCACCCATCTCAGCCCAGCCACTCACTACAAAGTTTGTGTGGATGTCCGCAGCATCCACTACAACCATGACAACAAATGTGTCAATGTCACCACTAAAGGATTAGAGCTGGCAGCCAAGGACACAGAAAAATGGGACGCAGCAGTAATCACCGTCTTTGGTGTGCTCTTGGCTGTGATTTCAGTGGCATGCCTGCTTATTTATGTGTCTCTGAGGAACCACCACCTTTATGGGGATATAAGGAAATGCAACTCCAAAGCTTTGCTGACACCAGTGGAAGCTACCGGTACGCACTCTCCTTTCTTTACAAAGCTGTGGGTTTCGGGTAAAGGACTGCCAAGTGGAGTGGAAGTGAAAGCCACAGTCATAAATGTATCTGACAATGCCTTTTAAGAAGAGCAGCTTTGTAGAGCACCACACACCAACTACAGTGAATGGACAATGCCATGGGCAGGGGTGGACAAATTTATAGTACTGTTTCAAAGGCATACCCATTGCTGGTCCCCCAGCTCAGATACACTGGCAAAACTATTATTGGACTGGGATGGAACAGTTTAAAATAGACTTTGTGATCTCCCAGTTTCAACCCTAGCTGAAGTGGTGGCTTTGTAACCGTTACATCAAACCAAGCTAACATCAACAGGAAGGAGCATTTACTGCAAAAAGATATATTTCAGTACCATTCATACAGAAATGCAGGCAGAGAAAAGAAAGTGAAGATGATGATGATGATGGTGATGGTCAACTCTCTTGTAATTGACTGTTAAATGTGTTCAGAGTTGTGGAACTGTCCGTGTGGTCCCAAGCAATACCGTCTGTGCTTTGTAAAACATCCATAGACGAGTTAGAGATACAGTAATAACACCTGTCTATTATGGGAAGGGAGATTTAGTAGAGTAGACAAATAACAGTGACTATGGTGTAAGCCTTTTGATGAAATATACCCCCCCTTTTCTATTTAAAAATGGATTCTTGATTTTTCATGGAAATATTGTTATATATTCTATTATGTTGATGTAATGACAAATCCTCTGTATCTGAACAGTCTAAATGGGTTTTAAATTAAGGCAAGGAGCAGACTACTTTTGATTACAACGTCACATTAAGCTTAATGAAATTCAGCTACAAAATGACTATCTAGAGAGGACTTTTGCCAAATGGCTGTTTATGCTGTGTAGTTCTCATTGCAACGGTGACTAGGAAATAAATGTGCTGGACTAAAACAAATATAACATGTTGATTAAAACCGAGGAGATTTATGTGTTATCTCCTCACAAAGCGGTCTGTTATGCCCTGGTAAGTGCCTACAACAAGAACTACACGAGGTAAACAGAGAAGGAAGAAAGAAGAAACACGTCAGTCACAGCAAAACACGACCATGTCATCATTGCAGAATCACAAGCTCTTCTCCAGTACTTTTAGTGGAAATACTTTCTCAGTATTTTTAGCATACATATTTTAAGAAAACATTTCGTTGTTGCTTTGGGTGTAAAGTTAAAAAGCCATTTTTATATTAACTGTACTATATGTGATCAATGGGCACAACAGACTAATTAAGAAAAGTGCTAAGAAAAAAATAAATGTCATTGTTTCTTTTACAAACAAGTGCCTACTTTTCTCCTTTACTTTATTTTCATAATATCATAACACAGCTGGTTTACTTAAAAAACAAATTGCATGGTAATATAATTAAACTACATATATTTTTGTCGTCCTCCAACTGTGGGATAATGTGACATGTGTAATGATTTTTATTTGAGACATCTTAACTGCAAGCACGTAAAACTAAATACTGATAATCACCAAGTGGTCCAGAACAAAAACAATGTCTTTTGAGTCAGACCACGGGGGGAAAAGGTCAGCAGATTTCAGCTGAATGGCCATCCTGACACTGGGAAAAAGAAAAAAGAAACTGCAACAAAAGAACAGAACTCATTAGCCGCCTCATTAAGAACATGTGCGTCCTTCAGCTGGTCTGAATATAGTCACTGTGCCACAGCTACAGCTGCTGCTGCTCGTGCTTAGACAGGGACACAGTGTCCCTACGACAGAGAGATAAAGTACAGTACTGAAAAGTCGAAGCAGGGTGGGACGGAGCCGAGTCTAAGCTTTAGGACTCACATTTTATTTGTCTTACTGAATTATCCAGCACACAGAACATTTCACATGAGAGAGCCAAGCATGATGAATGGCTGTCAGGGGCAGAGTGACATTGTGGATTTATCAAACAGAGCCTAACGCTCATACATCAGGCCAGCTTTCAGCACCATGGACAGAGGCTTTTAGAACCAACCTATCTGTCAAAGACAAAGGGAGTTAAAAGATGACACGGTGTGCTCCTCAGGTAATGTTCAGGTCAGAATGAGTCCGTCTCTTTTCAAGTACAGGCACAAATACGAATGCACAAACAAGCCTGGCAGAGCTGAAAACCCACATACTGGTGTGCTTATACAGGAAAACATACGTAGGCGCATGCAAACATAAATTCAAGGTCACTCATTGACACAAAGTGACTAATGAAGAAATACAAGATCATGTGAACATAGACAAGCACATACTTACAAAACACACACACACACACACACAGTCAAGTACTAAACCCACCAGCCTATCATTCCCAGAGGTGTTGCAGCTTCAGTCTCTCTCAGTCTGCATGCTTGGAGAAACACAACTTGACAGCCAAAAAAGCCACTAAATGAGTTCACGGACCAAACATGTTCTTTGAGATTAAAGTGGCTCATGGATATTAGCCATATTGTTGTTCTTTTTTTCACACAACTCATGACTTGATTACACACTTGAGTGAATAGGCTGAATGTTATCTGCAAACTCATCTCTCCTGCTGTCTGTCTCAATCTCATGCATTTCCACGATCTCTTTCTTTTCTCTCGCTTTCTTTCTCCTGGCGCTCTACCTCCACTGGCAGGCATTTGAGGTTTGGTGAGTTGTTTTGTGTGTGAGAATTTGTACATTCAAAGCAACCTATATTAGAAAAAACCCCTCTGGATTTAAGTTAAATCCCACATGAAAAGAACCAGTGAGCTGTCACAATTTAATCCACAGTGAGGAAGAAAAATGTATGTTTCTCGCTGAATCTTCAAATATTTCAAATATTAAAACCACCTTGTTCTTTAAAAAAAAAGAAAAGAACGACCATCTGCTCTGAGGCAGATATTAAAGCATGCTCTGTGAAGGCTTATGGATGGGTGTTCCTACTGGTTACATATTCATTTTAATTTTGCGAGGATCATCGGCCTGAGATTTGATGGTGCCATCCACCAGTGGGAGGTGCAGGTTTCATTTTTAACACAGGACAATCATTAAGTTGGTGGCAGGCAGGTCATTTTCTTTTTACATTATTAGATGAAAAAATTGTAGAAGATTTCATATTATTACTAAGTTGATTTATACCTGCTATTGTAACAGTATAACAGTATATGGCAACGCTCTACAATGACTACTTTCCTAGAGCACTTAGGAAGGTACTATTTAATAGTTATTTTATGTTATAGTTATTTATTCAGACAATTGCCTGATTTCACAAAACGTTTTTCTCAAATATTTAACTTGCCCTTTATCTGAGAGAAGTTAAAAAAACATCCTATAGCACTGCAAGGGCTGCAGAAAGCAAACAATGTTTAAGCTGCTACAGGCACTTTTATATATGTGAATTATCAGCTTATTAAAGTTACAAACTTCCACGTAGATCAGCCAGTGTAGCTACAGGCAGCCACATTCCAATGAAAAGTGAAACGTCAACATGCATTTACAGCCCTGCTGCTAGCACTATGTTTAATGCCATTGTCTGCTTTTAAGAGGCCTTTGTTGCCAGCTATTGGAGAGTCAACCGGATGACCTATGGATTGCAGTAACAAAGCACTGATTGCTTTCGTGACAGAAAAAAATGGATGTGCCTCATCAGAAGAAATATTACACATTATCATGATGGTGAACCTCTATTAATTATCTATTTTGCTGCAGCAGTGTAGGCTGCTTTGTGTCCCATCATGTTTTGTTGTTTTTACGCTGGAGTTGATGTTACTCCTGATGACAGGTGAATTTTTCATACACTTCATGTATCATCAGTGATCCAGAATTTTCACAGTGCATCACTATTCTGAACAATCATTGCTGTGTATTTCATGAAAAGTGGAGACAGAATGTCACAGCACATTTGATACGGCTCGTCAAAGAGAAACCAGTCAAAAGCCATTTGGGTGTCTGCATTTCTCCTCTGTCTGGCCTCTTCCTGTCTCCATTTGCATAACCATCACTCCCAAGGCGTCTCCAACATGCAGCTAAAAAAGCTTTTATTTTTTATTTTTACCCGGTCTCTGCAGTCATAATCACATGCACACACATCTACATGCATGCAAATCAGATAACATAAAAGGAAAAGTGCCCAACCAAGACACAGCTGCTATAAGTCACTTCCATTTTGAACTAATCCGATAGTGTTAGAGATGAAAGTTGCTTTCACATTTCCAGATTTCACAACTTGCATGACATCACTGAAATTCCACAAATAAAACAAGAGGTCTATCGATTCAGACGCCCATGCAAATTAGAGGTTTCTCATCGTAAGTAACCCAACATATTGATAGATACGGGTCCATAAGTCTTGCGTAGGCCACAGTGGAAAATCAACCTGGATTGAATACTAAACCACAGTGGGCTTTTCCACTAATTGAAAGACCCATTCTCAAATAGATGATTGGTTTCCTGGGCTACTGATTGATTGCTGCCTCCCTTTGTCTCACTGCTGTTTCCTCTATGAAGTGGGCATGCAGCCAGAGTCTGGGTCAGATCGATGCCGAGACTAATGAGTTATTCACATGCATGTGCTCACATTAATGAAGGACTGAGGTTGGGGGGGGGGGGCTAACAAGCAAACATGTAAGGACATGGAGCAAAACCTGTCTCTATGTAGGCAGTGATGTACCATCGCTCCCACCAGAATCATAAGTGCATCAGAGGGTATCGATATTAATGGCAGCCCGTATTAATCATCACTTAAGTTTTGTTGTGAAATGGTGGAAGAGCCACCTACAGTTACAGTGCCTGTGTAAGGACCACCCTTTTACTGCGAGCTTGTTTATGTAATGCTTCACTCGGATCCATCTGTAAAAAGACCAGCTGAGATGGAAGGTTTGAAGGAGACTTAATAGTTGTTAATGCTGGTTAAAACTGAGCTTTGAGATAAAGTAGTCTCCAGGACATGATTGAATCAACGAATTGCAAAAGCATGCATAAATGCTAATTTACTCACTGGTAATTATACACTGGCCAAATTGATAGAGCAGAACATCTGCACCAACTGTCACAGTTTTTCGTATAACCAGGGGAGCGTATGAGAGGAGATGGAAAATGATGGGGAATTATAAAACTTTAACCTCAGTTAATTTAAGTTTTGTGTGTGTGTTCAGTAAAAAGTACAGAAACATGCAGGAAAAACATTATATACATAAAAAAATTTATTTTGGTGTCTCATTAATGCCAGTTCAGTTACATACTTTACTCTTTGCAGCAATTACAGCGAGAGGCAACAACAAAATCCTAAAGGCATAGTACATCAAAGTACATCAATGTACATCAATGTTGCTCAGACGCGGTGATAAAACACAAGCACAGTTTTGATTTTAGATTGTTGGCACATTTAAATGAGTTTGAGTTTCTGTTGACAAGTAAGTGAGGTGCCAACAATGATCAGAAAATAAGTTAAAATGAAAAGAAAGCATATAAAATCCTACTGTACAACTGCTTGCGCACCCTTTTAATATTTCTTTCTGATAAAACCTAATTTTTCTGTCTAATCCAAGCTAACATGATGTTAATCAGAAAGAAATTATGCTTTTAATTCTTATTCATCTTACTTGGTTCGGTTAAATGTTTGTTAATCTTGTGTGAAATAATCTAGAATGACAGTGTGCTCTTATTTTGAAATAAAGGCTACAAGAGAAAAATGATAAACTCGTATACTGCATGATTGGCATGGCACTCTGGATACCAAAAGCATGTTTTCAGTAGGGCTGTGCAATATTATTTCAAACTGAGGAGGAACCACCATAAAAATATTCTAACTATGAAATAAAACTAGAGAAAAACCCTCATACAGCAGATTTAAGGCACTCGACCACCAGTGATTAAATTGTACAAACAGTTTATATTTATAAGCACATCAATAGATTTTGGTGTTTAAATGACAAATTCCCACGATAACGTCATGTTTTCTGGTTCTATTTGTCTGATAAGACTCGGAAACATTTAGTTGTGTTAGTGTTTTTGCTCTGTTTGCTCATTGTGTTCCAAAATAAATTTGGATTAGTTCTTTGTAGGATTTGTTCTTCTGTTATGTCGTTGTATATTTTATCATGTTTATCTTGAATTTACACAAAATCATGGAATCTGGTTATTAAATAGAAGAACAGGGTTTTATCCCCCCCAACATTTTTTGCAGTGCATCTATAAAGGGGAAACCGGATTACAATAAACTTTTACTTGCCCCTTTTAACACCTCCTCAATGTATAACTATACTGTTTATATTCTTTGTGTTCTTGATCTCTTCTTAATCTCAGAAAATATAAATGTTGTCAGTCAGCTCCAGAGAATTTGTATATTATAGGAAAATGGCAACAAGGGAGCCTATGGCCTAAATAAAATGACTCTGTGTCTCTTTCATCATAACAGGGCGGCCTTATTCTTTGATGTAATGATGGCAGTGTTTGGCGGAAAGAGGGATGGATTTTATTAGATGGGGGTCAAGGCTCATGAGGGCCGTTCAGCAGAGGAACACAGTGCCACAGAAAGTGCTGTGTTTCCCTCCATACCTGTGCACACCGACAGTACTGCAAGCATATTTATACACACAGTTTTGTCACTTGTCTCTCACTCTTCATGCCAATCAAGCTTAAGTAAGGAAGAGATGTCTTTGTATGCGTCTTCCTGCTGTCTGTCAGGGTTGTTTATGCCAATATTTTAAATATGCTTCCACAATGAACACACAAATGGCGGAAGCCTACCATCAATCATTCTCCCAACCCCCCCTGCGGTATTTGTGGACGGCAGCTCTGTGTGGTTCCATACTGCTGTGGAGCAGCATGTGGCTCGCAGTGAGGGTATACAAAAACAACCATATCCCTGCAGTTCATTACACGCTTCCCTGGAAACTACAATCACAATAACCAATATCCTTGTGCTTGATCTTCATTATATTTTTTGATAGATTTCCTTCTCTCTCTTTCTTTCTTTTCACTCTGTTGATAAGAGTTTTTTTCTCGTCTCTCCAGCATCTCCCGCTTCCTCTCATCTCCAGATAAGACCAATCCACCAGTTCAGATAAGATCACGGCGAAACTGAATGATCGTTTCATATTGATGATAATTGTGTTTTACATAAATTATCTATCTAGATTATTTGGAACTCAAATGCAGGGAGCAGGGTAGTTAACAGTCTGGCAATCTGCTCTCCTCCATAATATATGCATCCAGAATGATGTTTCTACTGACTGAAAGCTGTTCATCTATGAAACAAAAGAAACTGTGCGACCTATTAAATTGTATTATGTTAATGGTGGAATTAGCACCAGACTGTGGAATACCATCACATTCATTATTGTCCCAGTAACAAATTATTCTCTCTTGAGGCCATGTTAAAACATTTATCTCTCACTGTGGAGGCCTACTGCTGAATATGTTGAGACCAGTAAAGAAAAATGTGTCAAGAAAAAGGCAAAAAAAAAAAATGAATATCACTAAAAGCCCTCTATTTATGTACTCTCTGTGCGACTAGCTGTAGAGATTTGTGCCATTTGTAAGCCCTGTCTCAATTCTGTCAAAAGAGAAAGCTTTCCTCCGTCCTCTGAAGTGCGTCCAAAAGAACATGGGTGATAACGAGGGCCTGGCTCCTCTCTCTCAGTCCTGCAGGCCATTAGTGGGAAAGACTCTTTCGCTGGATCTTGATTCTCAGAAACGACTATTTTTGTCTTGATGGGCCTTTGCTTTGGAGCCGGGAGATGCCGGTTTCCTGAGTCCTCCCCCGCTGGCCTCAAACGGAGGGCGTAAAGATTAAGCAAGTGCCATCGTTTGTGACCGGCGAAGGATTAGCCAGGTGAGAAAGTGCGAGCGGGGGTTGTTGAACCTGATCAGAATTAAAAGCGAACTGAGGTAATGAGGGGGATTCAGTCAAAGGAATGGTGCCACTCTCTGAACAAAGAGGTCCTAAACCCACAGTGGGCAGGAGACAGAGATGATATAACTCAACCAAAGCCACATTAGTGTGTTTTCAGGTAGGTAGCCAAATGACAACGACACACTGATTCTACCTTTATTTTCTTTAGATCAAACCATGATGTTGCTTTTTTCTCACTTAGTAGGAAAATAAATTATAACCCAACATAAATTGAATTGTTTTACAGCAAACCAGTGCTTTTACTCATCACTCGTACAGCTGGTTGATTTCTTGTCATCTCCCTCCCAAGCTCACGCAGTGTATTTTCATAGTTCAGTAGTCCAAATTGGATATTGTTTATGATGCATGATATTGAAAGCAGACAGACTCCTGAGGGACCGGCGACAGTTTCGTCAACTGACTGAACAAGCTAACAAACATATCCAAGTGATTTTTGTTGATGCTCGGAGACACGAAGCTCCCAGAGCACAACAAAGGGACATTCATTCTATATTTATGCCACCACTGAAGTGTCAGAAATATTGATGACCCTGGGCAGAAATTAGCCTGCTTGTCAAAATAGAAAAGTGCAAATGCAGGGTTTTTCTTTTTATCCCGCGCAGCACTCGCAGTCTTTGCAACAATCATCAAGTTACCAGAAATTGTGACTGAACAAGCACAAAGCCCCGACACACTGGATCATTGTCAGTCTAAATTTAAACTAAGCACATCTGTCACTTTGTGTCACGGATGCACAAAAATGCTCCAAGGTTATGGAAGTTACTTGCTTAATTGAAGTGAGACAACTTGTTTTCTGTTGCTGCCATTAGGGAATTTCAGTATCAGACTGTCACTAAATGAAAATGTGGAAATAAACTAGACTAAATTGACGTTTATTTAACTGTGATCCAGGCAGAAGCGACCAGATTGTTCGGGAGCTGGCACCCCCCTCTTTTGTTTATGTTTACTTTGCTAACTCTAATCCAAAATCACTTTTTTCACAGACCCAGACTTGTAAGTAACAGATGAAAGCATTGATTCCCGTCTTCGATCGATTCCTTTATTTCCTTGACTCAAAGTTCACCATCAAACTCTTAACCGCAAACAGCCAGGCCAGGCGGGGAAAACAATCAAAAAATAACAAACGAAAAACATCAGCGCCCAGAAAAGACAATGGCAATTGATCAGGCATTCGGCGAGAGAGGTGGCATCTCTCCTATCAGATTCATTAGTTTTCCGGCCGCTCTGACATTTCCATTTGCACACTCCAATTGACAAAATAAAATACCCGTGCGGCTCTCATCCCTCAGCTCCTCACCGGGTAATCACTCCTCCACTGCACCATTCACTCTCACCCCCCCTCTGTTCCTCCGTCCCTTAGAGTGCAGCCTCATCATGACGGAGTATGAAACATAAACAGAACGCACGTCTGTTTGCAGAGGAGTCGGAGGAGTACGCATGCCACTGAGCATCCCTTCAATCTGGGGTCACTTGTACAAATCACCTCAGGGAAGGGCACACTTCAACTTTTCATTTTCTTCCCATCTTCTCCCATTCTCCCCCTCCCTCTCTCTATCTCTCTCCCCGTCTCCCCCTCTCTTTCTCCTCCCTGCATACCTAAACAACTCCTCTGAAGTGCAGCCATCTCCTAGAATCATCATCAGCATCTCCCTGCCAGGCTATTGACTGGCCACACACTCGCAGGGAGTCTCTCAGCCATCCATTTCATTTAGACGCAACTTTTTGACTCCTCCACATTAGGGGTCAAACAGGCTCTTTTCAAAAGAGACTCGGAGCGGAGGTAAATTATACAAATTGAGTGGCAGGAGGGAAGGGAGCCTCGGCGGCTCCGTGAACCCAAACGACCTCGGGTTTCCTTAATGATGTCTTTGCCAAGCCAGACGGAGACACATTGGATGATTATGCTGCAGGTCGGGCAGAAATCTCTGTCTCGCTTCTTCTTCCCACACGCCTCCATCGCCACCACATCTCTCCCGCCATGCATTACAATGCTGCTTCTCTCTCTCTCTCCCCCCTCCATTCTCCTCCTTTCCATCTTTCTCCACTCCGCTATACATTCATCGTCCTCCTCCTCCCCTTCCTTCTCTCCCTCTCTATACATTTGTCTTCCCACTCACAGACTTTCTCAGAACTCCACCCATTTGGGGCCGTGGCAACACGCTGAGAGACTTTGGTCAAATCTGATGATGCTCCCTTGCAACAGTGGCATTTAATCAATCGAAATCTTATTTTGGGGATGAGCAGAGAGGAAGTTGTTTTTTTCATGAGCTGCTCTATAATAGAATAACACAGCCAGAAGGCCAGGTCCCTCATCACCGGGGACTCCATAGATTGAGGTGATCGAGTTGTTTGAAGATGAATTTTGAATACTGCCTACGCTGGTTGGCAGACTGTGCTCAACTGTAACTCACTTGAAATTTAGTTATAACATATAACAATGCCAATTAAAAATGGAAATTAGAATGAAAAAAAAAGCTAACATAGTTTCAAAGCGGGTTTGATTTGCATAAAACATGTTTAGAGAAACGTAAGGGTTTGTCTTTTTTAGTGTGAGTAAAAGTAAACAGCAACAGTAAAATGCAGTTTGCTGCACCTTTCTTGGCATCCCATTTGTTTTTTACTGGTCCATCCAAAATGAAATGACGAAATAACTTAATTTAACCTGTTAAAGTCCCTTTGAGATTAAAATATATTTTTTAATAGAAACCTGGTCAAGAGGGCAGCGTTAAAATATAGTTACAACAACAATAAATATGGACAACACAAAAAGACTAAGATAACCTATACCAAGAGTGTCTAGTTAAAATGCAATAAAAAAGTAAAGTACAATCAGCAAAATACAGAGTAATTTGCGAGTGACACGTTATAAGCATCTTCTGATCTAACGCCCCTCTCAGCAGGACGACATCACTTGTCAGTGCTTTCCAAAATTGTTACAAACCATTGTTGTACGAAGGAATCCATCTTCTTTAAGGTTTGGTTAGGTTAAGGCACAAAAACAACTTGGGTTGAACTTTGGGTACGTTCGTCTGAATAAAAAGCGCTTGGTTAACGTTAGGGGACAATTGTACATATTGATGGAGGGGCTAAAACCAACACCCAACATTGACTGCCAGTGGAAAAAGGAGGCGAACCGCTGTCTCTCATGTCATAGTCTGGCGTTTTGTTTACACATCCACCCACTTTGTGACTCTATAAAGTCATGCTTTTTCCTCGTTTGCTCCCAACGGACAAGAGACATAATTCCTGTGTTTCTAGCACTAATTGTCCACTAATACAACACAATATTGATTCAACCCACACACAGATCATTAAAGCTTCGACATTTGCTCTTTTAAAACATGCACAGGGTTGGTGAGCCTTTGGCCTAGAAGATGAACGAACAATAAACAACATCAAACATATTTTATGAGATTTTATTATACATATTGAACTTCAGGCATTTCTTAGAAGGCAATATATTTCATTTTATTCCGGGCATAGAAAAGTCATTGTAGAACAGACATGGCCATCAGCATTATGTTCTATTGGATTCCTTTCATATGTAACGCAATTGGGCTTTCACAAAGTGGGAAGTGAAGAAGAACCCAAGTGTATTTTCCCACTGACTCGACTCAGAGGTAAGAAAAGAGAACATGCTGCAGCTGTAAGATTGCCGGATATGAGCTCTGCATCAGATCCGCCATCTGACAGAAGACGCAGCCCGAGCCCGTTAGAGCCGCCACAACAGATGGACTGATGAATGTGGTCAGGTGTCACACACACACATACACACAAACACAGGCTTCCTCACACAAGCAACCAACAAGTCTTCACATGCAGATAGAGAGATGCACACAAAGATACACACTGTAGATCAGTGATGTATCCTGATGCTCAAATGAAACCAATACAAATGTAAAAAATACTCCATCATATGTAAAAAATACTGCATTCAAAATTTCCATTAAGTAACAGTACATTAAATGTTAAAAGCAAAAGATCAAAAAATAGCTATATAAATATGGTTATACAATATATTACTGGAATAGTTTTACTGGTGTATTTACAATATGTATAAGCAGCATTTTAACAGTTGTAAATTTGTTTTAACGTGTAGTCCAGGTGAAGCTAATTCAAAACGTTTTATACTGCAGGGTGATTTAATCTCTAAAATGCATTGTATTTTATGAGCTCATTATAGGTTGTGTGTGCAAACTATTATTCTGAAAAGTAACTAGTTACTATAGTGATAATAATATAAGAAGTGTTATAGTAGTCAAACCTGAAACACACCTGGGGCACAGGACACAAACTTCAGTCCCCAGCATGTTAGGTATAATGTACTACTCCTGCCATTACCCTTGACCACAGCACTGGTACCAGAAAAACAGTTGGTCCCCCGGCACTGCCACTACTCCTAAATAGTCAGGATGGGTCAAAAAGCAGAGGACGGATTTCCTCATGGGGATTAATAAAGAATAACTTGACAAAATGACCTTAAGTGCAATCATGCACGTAAACCTAGCACAAAAAGCCCCCCCCCCCACACACACACACACAGATTCACATGGCTTTGACTGATGGTGATGGTGATGATGATGACATGGGCTTTGGCAGGTCACGAACACAGATGGTGGACACCTAGCGATTTTCACTGGCCCGCTGCAGTGTGTTAAGTTGGAGCCGAAGCCTGACATCCATGCAGCGTCCTCAGAATTCGCAAGTTCAGAGGGAAAAGGAGAGAGGGGGAAAAAAAGCTCTGGCCCTACAGATTAACAGAACAGATGTTCACACCTCCTCCATCACTGACAGCCAAACACATGATGACCAAAACCTACTGCAGAGAAAAGTTGGTTTAAGTTTGGACTTGACTAACAGCAGTACAATGACTACAGAAAGTCTGTGATTGTGTGAATCAGACAGAGCCTTGATCTAGATTGAGCTCCTTTGAATTCTGGGTCTCAATTTAGCAGTGCTTACTCTCAGCAGGGATCTTTTAGACTGGCAGAAACCCACCTAATAAACACCAAACCTTTATACTGCTCTCACATTCACTCTATCTTTTAATGCATCAAAACAAGGCAAATAAGTATCTGCATGACATTAGCCCCAACAGAACTGTGCCCCAGTTTCATTGATACAATGCCACAGAGGGAGTGTTTATCATGCTCGCGTTTTCTCGAGACAGTATAGGAAACTGAGAGCATAGGCTTGGCTATGATTGGAATAGCAATGACCTTTGTCGTATTGATTTTGGCTGGGGTTGCTCTAGGACGGGCTCAGGCAGAGGCTTGGTATGTGTGCGCCTTTGTATGCGTCTTTGTGTGGCACTGAAATTTGTGGCTTGGCCTTTTCCTGAAATACAAACATTCCATCAACAGAAATAGCCATAATGTCTCAATTAGGGTGTGCAGAGGGAGACGCAATGGGCCTGTATATACTGTATGTTGTGCAATACATTACACATCAGCCTTTATTGGCCACTTGTCCAAGAGGAAAGAATTTTGAATGTTTTGCTGATAAAATACCACTTCCAAATACAAAGCACATGCTATACTAGGTGGCAGCTTTCTTTGTCTTTGTCCCTCATCTATCCATCTATCTAAATATTCATCCATCCATCCATCCAAGTATTCATCTATCCAAGAATCCATACATCTATTCAATATCAATCCATCTATGAAGATTCCATCTGTCCATCTATCATCATGCATCCATCCCAAAGTATAGCCAAAGTATAATCCATCTATCCAAGTATCATCCATCCATCATCTATCTATTCAACTATTCATCCATCCATCCATCATCTATCTATCCAAGGATTCATCCATCTATCCATCCACATGTGTGTCTTCCCATCTGTAAGATCTACCCATCTACCTGTTTATCTACCTATCCATCGTACACTGCAAAAAACTCAATGCAAGAAGATACACCAGCCATAATGACAATTTAAGGAAAATGAAAGAGGCCCACGAGACAACCAAGACACATTTCAGTGCAAATTAAGAGTCAATAAAGCCCATTACACGGCTACTTCACTGTTCTGTGATTATGCTGTTAGTTTTCACGGTCAGTGATGGCACTAAAGAAGACATTAGCATTAAACGCTGTAACATACTGTACAACTGTGATTCAACATCACAATGACACAAAAAATGGATCTGTAAAGACAGGGAGGTGCGACAAATTGGGCTAAATGTGTTAAGATGGGAGAATATAATGTTCAAATTGGTGTCTTCTGAATTAAATTTACTGTGGTAGCAAGAAAGCAAGAGCGTAGTGGGAGAGGTGGTGAGGGGGGCCTTTAATGGGCTTCTCAGATGACTAACTAAAGGTCCCAGGCGCTCTGCTGCTAATTAGTTTGATTCACCAGCCATGCTTAAAGCATTGTGGTCTGTTGTTTTGCTATTATTATTTCCTTTCTTGTGTTGGCGTCCACTCTTTGAGGCTCCGTTTAGTGTGCCATCTGAGGCCCTATGGAGAGGAAATTCAGGGGAGGGGCCCACCCTCAAGTCACAAGAAAACATTGTTGTTTTCTTTTCTCCATGGTGTAAAAAGATTTCAGAAACCAGAGTAGCTTGAAATTAACTTCACTGTAAGATAGAAGAAAAAGTTAACTGAGATAAAGGGAGTAAACACAGTAAAGGAATTGCCAGCAGAGACTCTCAGAAAAGCAGGGTGTCACATTACAGTCTCCTCATAAAGGACACTTTGGGAGCAGAGACAAATTGCCCTCAAGGCTCATTGTGATGGCAGTGGTCAAGCGACAACAAAAATAATCAAGAGGAAAGAGAGATAAAGGGTCGGAGAGAGAAAAACAAGAGATTATCATTTACCTTAAAAGCTGTAAACTGTGAAGTTCCGCCATGTGAACGAGTTCAATAGAATTCATCACCTTTGTCTAAAAGCGGCCTGGAAAAATCAATGGAGTTTGGGCTGTAGGAGACTGGTAGTGGTTAAATACTCTGCTAATCAATAATGTAATAACCTACACAGGGGTATGTAACCACAATGAATTCGGAAACACTGGAAGCCCTGCCGTTACATTCGTTTGGCATTCAATATTGTGACTTTTGGACCGAAGGTGTCAGAAATAGATGCGGAAGGTATACACCAGGGGTCATATCAACTGCATTTGTCCAAGGGCCAGAATCTTTCAAAGCAAACAATGTGAGAGCCTGACTTTCAAATGTGTGTGTGTGTGTGTGTATGAGCTTTAATTAACATAATTAGATGCTGCTATAAACCAATGCTTTGTTCCAGCATTCTCACAGTAAACAATGTGTCACTTGATTGTTGACTTGAAGATGTGTATGTGAAAGTTAAACTTTGTTAAATGCAATTCCTTTTGAATCATAATGGACTGTTTTGCACCCTGCTGGGTGTTAAAGCTGTATAGTAAACAGACCATGTTTTACTCTTCTGCTGACTTCGGAATTTACCTTCCATTAGCAACTTACTTGCAGAGAAAAAAGATGCTTGCTTAGCTTCCAGCACAATTGACAACACCCTCACTGATGTCAGCGCCCGTGTTAGCCCAGAGCCAGTCTTCGCCAACAAAAAAACATTAGAAATGGAATTCTGATGATTTGACTATCAGATAAAGAAAACGGCGTGCACGTCTCTGGCAATGATGAGCGCCTGCAAAATATGTATGACTGGTGTGGTGCATTAAGCAACACATTCAGGAAATAGCTGCTGCCTCTGCATATGTTTTCAGTATTCTGCTGGAGTAGAGTTGGGTTTAAAACAGATGTGCCACCTGCCTGTGGAAAGGAAGTTTCAGTCAGTCAAAGTTGTGAGGGAGAGAACGCGTGTGTGTGTTCTGTGTGCACAATCGTTTCAGTAAACTCCTAGAGTCTGGAGGAAAAAGGCAGAATAAATCATAGCCTACAGTTTGGCGCAGTCGCCGCAGAACAGCTTGTATGCATGCATTATATGCAAATCCTTCAATTAAAGATTGACGTCGTCCCTCCATCAGTTGTGTTGGGAAAAACCCAGAATCATACTTGATGAAGAGAAATACTGATGGGGAAGGATGCGTTTGTTTTCCTGTGCATTATTACTTGTCGTGTATGACAGAAGCCGTGTAATGAAACATGCGGCGCAGTTATGGCAGTTGTAGCACAGATCAGCAGGTGACGGCATCGGTTGGACGGGTTTTGATGGTTTAAATGAGGAAGGACATGATGTAAAGCAGTGCGCAACACCAAGAGCAATTTGAATGATTACAACTGCTTCTGAGTTAGAGTTAGAAGTGGAGCAGCTGTAATTAGTATCGCAAATATGTTTTACAAGTTCCAATTTGAAGCATCGGAGAAAGCTACGCTCAGGCTAACAAACAAATTAGCTATTCTTCAGTGAATTTCTTTTCAAGTATCCCAGCTTTCCTCCATTTCTTAGCTTCCCAGGCAGCCATTAGTGAATGATATTTCACCACTGAGTCCTTTCTCTTCTTGCTCCTTCCTCTTACCCTCTCCCTTACCCAAGACCACCACTCATCAGTCGGCTGGTAGAGGGGAAGCTCGTCTGTCTCTTGCTTATCTTTCCTAACCACTCTGAAGTCATATCACCCTGACCTGACCATCCATCTTCCGCCATCTCCCTTCATCACGGTGAGTGTGTTTGTTTGTGTGTGCGTGTTGGGTTGTTTTCCAGCCGTCCACGTTTCCCCTCCAACAGGCCCTGAAAACCCCTCGAAAATGCTGCTCGCTGTCTGAGATCTCTTTCTCTAAAATGTCTGCTTGGTCTTGTGTGAAAGAGAAACGGAGCGAGCGAGAGCGTCAAGAGGTCTGCCTTGCTTTCAGCTGAGAGTTTATTGTGGGTGATGTATCTGAAGACAACCGCTGACAGCTTTGCAACCCTTTGAACCGCACATCAAAGGATGACAAAATGGTGGGCACTGTGTGGCAATTTGATTTGAAATGAGATGCTGCCATCAGATGTGGACTATCACTTATCTGAAATTCAAAAAAGTTTGTGGAAATCCTGTTTACCCATTGCTTTTGAACATTAAACTATTTCAATATAGACTATTCTGTGACTCAGGACTCAAAAACGGAATATTACCATTTTATGGACAGTGACCTGTCCTGATTCAAAGTTAAAGTTTTTTTCAGCTGGCACAAACTCTACACCACATTTGCACGATACTAAGCTGTCCCACTTATCAGTTGCTGCACGAACTGCTGGATCTTAACTTTAATGGTTTTAAACCTACCGCACACACGCAATTAAATCCTTTTTGGATCAGACTATGAAATTGTGTGCCTAAATACTGTGGGGTAAATAAACAGGTGCCAGAGATATGTCTTTCTGGCATTTGTCATTTGCACAGCAACCTATTTCAAACATTTACAGAGCAGAGTAGAGGTGCTCTCAAGCTGCGACTAAGCAATAATTTGCTTCAACACACTCGGAAGGAAAGAAAGAATGAAGATTAAATCACAATGGACAAATACTGTGGAATACCAGCATAGCCCTTTGTGGACACTGGCTGTAATCGGTAAATGCTTTGCCAATTTTAAATGATAGTAGTGCTGAAACAACTTGTCAATTAATGATCTAGTTGATCAATAGAATATTAACCGCCACCAATTTTAATAATTGATTAATCATATTTAGTCATTTAATCAGTAAGAATGACAAACATTATCCAGATTTCAGGATTTGCATATGTTCTCTGTTTTTCTGTATGTCTGGACTTTTGCAGAACAAGCAATTTGAAGAAGAAAAGAAGAAAACTGAAACAAATAAAACAACAGTAATCAGTGATAACTGTTAGTTGCAGCCATGTTTGAGAAGAACCCCATGTTATTTTGCTAGAGCAGTCATATCTCTCATTTCCATAATTATTTATACATGGATAAAGGGGGGGAGCAGTCCTAATGCGTTCTTACATTTTTGTGTATGAAGAAAACCAAATACAAGAGTGAAGCTAAATGCTGCACATTGATCATGGAAATAAATCTGAAGAAGCATATTTTGGCATGTCTGTATATAACTATGATATATGAAAACAATGTGGTGGTGACTAGTGAAAGTGATTTTTAATGATAACGTCCTCTCTGTCTTATTTAAGGCATTCATGGTTAGTTGTGTTTTTAATAGGTGGTTTAAAAATGTGGATGTTATGGCAATTAATTTAGTAGTTTTAAGATTGGGTCCCGGGGAGAAATTTCTCTTTCAGGTCTTGAGCTGAAAAAGTTTGCCACGTGCCAATTATTACGCTGGTCATCCACCTGGCTGGTCAGCCATCACTTTAACAGATCACTTGATTTTTTTGGTTTCTTGTCATCGTTTATGTGAACTACATCGCATCAATTACGTTACTGTGAAGACAGCCTAGAAAAATGTTTGAGATTAAATGAAGGCAAATTCTGTTAAAAAATTCTGCCCCACACGGGGTCTGCTGAGCATGCTAGCATACTTAAACGCCAGCATGCCACATCATATATCATTTCTTTGACGACGAATTTGAGATAAGCATACCAACCAGTAAACCAAGTGGTAATGCATGCGGTGTAGTGGCTGCCAGGTATATCAATTTGTGTTTGTGTTTTCCTATAGTACATGCAATGCATCTGAAGAGGAGGCAAAAAAGAGGACACACTGTCCGCATGCTCAAAGACCCCTCTTTTTGTTATTTTGCTTGTGTGCTGTGTGTGTGAGCCTGTCTATCCCAGGGGATATGTGCTGTCTCATTCTTTTGGGTAATTATGGGTAATGTAGAATGACAGAGGAGCACAGTCATATAAACGGTAAAGGGGCTACTTCACTGACTTACAGCACCCTGAAAAATACAGATGTGCAAATATGCTCTCACAAAAGCAAGTGTGCACCCTGGCGCTGTATAAATACAGGGACAGACATACACGACTCACATGAATGAAAACACTCAGCAGGTAATGGAGGAGGGTATTACAGCAGCATTGTTGCCCCTCAGTAAACACACATTCTGCCAGTCAAGCATGTTCTATAGAATAACAGCATCAGCTCAGTGTGAGACCAACAAATTGTCAATAGAAATTACCAGGGAAGTGTAAAATTAGTTAACGCACAGTATGTCTGTTTATTTCTCTATACGTTTTTATGTCAGTGCGTGTTGCCTCTCTGCATGGAGTACGAGTGCCATCCCAGTGCCAGCATGTTTGTATTTCAATCCAGCTAAGCAAGGCAATTTGGCCAGCTTGATATATAGCGTTTATACAACGGCAAATACACAGAAAAAGAGACTGTGGAATGACAGTGGATGACCTTTTCTGGTAAGCAGATGCTATTAGGTTAGCTTAGCATAAACAGTGGAGCAAAGGGGTACAACTAGTTTGGATCTCGCCACAGTTTTCAAATGATTACAGGGCATGACACGAAAAAAACACAACTTGTCATTTTTACATTTCTATTTGTGTACATAATAAACAAAGGCATATTTTTAGCTTTGACAAGAGTCAGGCTAGTTTTTTCCCCGTTTACAGTCTTTATGCTAATCTAAGCCAACTGGCTGTTGGCTATAGCTTCATATTTACCGTATCAATGTGACTGTAGTCTCAATCTTCTCATTAAACCTCCAGAAAAAAAGCATATGAGCATATTCCCCAAAATGTCAAACTATTGATTTAAGACATTTTTGAATATTCAATGAAAGAAAAAAATATATAATTAGTATAATAGTATAATTATTATTTTCTATGTGCAACAGAATAAAAACCACTGAGAGGTAAATCTGAGTCAACTTTATAGGGATAAATAAAAGGAAATTAAGAAGAGACCATGTTATTTCCCTGGTGTACATCATTTAGAGTTCATAATATTTCACTTCACAGGAACACAGCAGCGGGTTCAACACCAACATGATGTGTGTTTGATCTGGCCATGTTATGACTAAAGCAGCACTGCTGTGAGGGTTGACGGAGCCCTACAATGCAAAAACATCATTGTCATCATCATCAGTGATTTTACATTTTTCATGTATGACAGAATAACAAAAATGTCCAACATGTGGATTTGCTATACAATTTCTCTTCTTTGTCACATTTTCTCTTGTTTTATCTGAATTTAAGAACTTGTTTTCTGCTCTCTAAGCCCCATATAGATACCATACGAGATGATGATAATCCCTCTGCCTCTCAGGTTAGGGAATCAGTAGGCAGTCTCACTGGGAGACACAGAGCTCCCCGGGCATAAATCACACACCCACACTGTTTTCCATCCTGAGTCCCCCCTTCTGTATTCTTTTTTCTCCATTCCCCCTTTTTCCCCCTCTCACTGACCCCACCCCCACCCCCTTCTTCTTCTGCCTTTGCTCTATTCATCATGTTGCCACAAAATATTCGCCTATTTAACATTTCTCTTTCTTCTACTATGTTTCCACTGTTGTCTCTCCTTCTCCTCCCTTTCTCTCTCTCTCTCTCTCTCTCTCCCGCCTCCTCCTCCTCCAAATTTACACCACACCATCCTTTGTATCAAACTGCGAGAGGATGAGTAGCCACCTGCTGAGTACAGCATGGGTGTTAAAATTATACTCCAATTATTATTCACTGTTAATAAGACTTTGAGGCGGAGAGGTCAAAAGGCGAGACAGAAGGAAAGGGACGAGTGGGGAAAGGATGAATAACTAGAATGTGCTTTTTATTGCAGCTTTTCATCATAGTCAGAGATACTGGAATTATTCAAGACAAATGACCACACATTTAGTGTGTGCCTACTTACTTCATTTGTCCAGTTGCTTTGTGTATTTGCACGCCATGTGGGGGTGTTAGTGTGTGTGGGTGTACTTTTGTGTGCACACATGGGGCCTTAATTCCAGCTTCACCATCTAATTACTTAAATTGTGCTTACAGGTCTTATTGTACTGCACACTTTCCCTTGGAGAGCTATACCCTGTCTTCCTGCTTGCCTGCTGCATTAGCAGTAGAAATAAGCACATTAGGCAATTTTGTGCTCCATAATAAGTACTGCACCTGAGGGATATCTTTGAGTAAAAATGTCTGGACAGAAAGAAAAACAACTTTCTAGCCCAACCGCACACTGTCCTTCTTCTCCTCTCCCTCCGTTTGTTCCCCCTCTTCTGCTTCTCCTCTTCTGTCCCTCATCGCTCGCACCAGCAGAGATGAGTTTCTCGACAGAAAGGCCTTTGTTTTTGTGCCAGGCCACCCCTTGTCGCTGATTGCTCCGTGATTTTACAATTATTACTAGATATAGGACAGTTCACCCCTTCAGGGAATCGTTTCTCTCAGCTTTCTTGCCAATCAACAGGTCAGATTGCTTCATGTCACGTAAAAAACAACAGCACTTAAAGGAATACTATGGAATTTAGGAAGCCAATCTCTATTTTACACTCATGTGTAAAGACAGGCCTGTCTTCACACCGGACCTGCAGCTCCAGCTCTCTTCAAAATCATATAAAGGATGACAAATTCCCAGCATTTCACGGTTCAGCCAAAGGAACCGTGCAGTCCCTTATGGCAAACAAAATCAGATGCTTGCTGACCTTAGCCTCTAGGAGTGAAGTTTGGTTCATCACATCAATAAAAATTTCAAACAATTAAAAAAATAATCTGTGAAATCTCTTCATGGACTAGGGTCGGGGTTCAATAGCATTTGAATGAACATTTATTAGGTCCAACTGAGATAATCTACCACCAGTGACGTGTGTCATTTTAACCAAAACGTCAGAAAGTCAAAAGCCAGTTGCTACAATGCAGAACTCAAAGAAAAACACACTCGCACACAAAAACAATGCACACATACACATTTCTCAGGCTCCATTTGCCAGCAGAATTATTGCAAATAAGCTAAGTTACAAATTACATGCAGAAAGGAAGGAAATAAAGAAAAACAGCTGATGAAAGCAGCACACAGGAACTGTAGCTACACTGCTGACAGGCAATATCTCAAGTCATTTAGAAGAGAAATACCTTCACTGATTACTTTTAAGTTAGCAGATGATGGCACATTTCCTTTTATTTACATAAAGCAGTATCATTTTTAAACTGCGTTGTCATTAAGTCAAATGAATATTGTCCTAGTTTCCAGGGATAAATAAACGCATAATGACGTGAAATATCACATTCATACCTCTTGTAAGGACACAGCAAACGATACAAAACACTGGAACACACACACACAGAACCATACAATGCATACAATGTGTACAAACATGCCACACATTACCAAGGGACTTCCACTTCATTAACCTCAGCAAGAACCTCCGTTTAGACGGGTTGTAGGAGGACGAGGCGCTCCAACACGTGGCTGATGGAGAGAAAGCAGCCTTGTGTGTGTGAGGTTTGATTTTGCCTGTGTGTTTAGGGTGCACATGCTACACATGTCCATACTGATATTTCTCTCAACATAAGTGTGGTATAGCTTCAGTAAATTGCTGGAACAGGACGATTAGGGGATGTAAGTGTGATTTTGTCAAGTGCTTTATCTGTCTTGAAAGCTACTTAAGGGGGAGTTTCAGTGGAACAATGCGAACATTAGGGCTCGTGGTAAAACTAACCTTCAGCTTTCATTTTCAAAGTTAGTCTTCTAGAATAATATCATCCTACTGAATATGAAACTGTGTGTGGCAGCTACAAGGCTGAAATATAGGACAAAGATGCCTCTTTCATAAAAACTGCAGTTTGTGTGTGTGAGTGGAGTACAGAATTTGACGTCGCCTGAATAAAATATTTCCCAGGGGCTCTCTCTGCTTGGCGCTTTGCTGGGGGAAAGCCTCGAGCATCGTTTCAATATCAACCCGAGAGAGAAGAAGAGCATTCATGAAGGGATTAAAAGAATTGTCACCCTTCTTCCTCGCTGTCTTCACCACCAATAGGAAGGGGCTCTCAGGGGCATTCTGGGTGCAATGCGGTGTAAGGGATAGGTCCAAAGTTTAGAAGGGATTGTGTGCGTGTTGGTGTGTTATTGGCCAACTCTTGTTTCACCAAACATACTACAGTGTACTGTGTTTGAAATGTCTTTTAGAAGCGCCTCTTCCTCTAGTGTAAACTGCTTTATCAGTGGAGGCTCAGCAATAAAGAATGGGAGAACCAAAGTTTTCATTATGCTTGTTTCTTCCAGTGTAAGATCTGTGTATAGTAACAGAAAAACATTTTATAATTTGCCTTAAAAGGATTCCTCGCCACGTTACTCCTCATCAAATCATCATCTTTAAGTTGTGCACATTAGAAAGATCAAAGGTATGATAGAAGAATGACAAAAATCAAAAGGGAGAAATGCAATGTTTCCTGAGGGCATGTCAAAAAATGTTTCCTCCTGATCTTCTAACTTCTTCAGTACTAAAATACCATTATAAATAAACATGAAGAAAAGAAGTCTTGTAGAAAAAGTGCTGCACTTTGCTTGGCTGATTCAACCTAGTGTGCATGACTTGGACATTTATGTGTTTGCTAATAAACCAATAAAAAAAAAAGTAAGTTAGTACAGCTATGTTAGTAGCTCTGTGAGGCTATACTCCAGCTAAATGCTAACGCTAATATGGCTACAAGCTCACAATGAAAATGCTAACATGCTGATGTTTAGCAGTTTGTTGTTTTAGCAGTTTTAGCAGTTATCTTAGTTTAACGTGTTAGCATGCTAACATTTCCTAATTAGCCACAAACACAAAGTACAACTGAGGCTGAAGGGAATGCCATTAGTTCTGCAGGCTTTTGGTGATATAATACATTTTCGATGACGATGGGCACAATAGAAAGCTAAGGGATCACTAAAGTTGCTGCAATTCATCCTTAGGGGAACATGAATGTCTGTACCAAATTTTATGGCAATCCATATAACAGTTGTCGAGATATTTCACAAAAAAACTAAAATGTCAACCTTATGGTGGTGGCAAAAGACATGGGACCACCATTAGGATTCATCCTCTGACGATCATGAATGTCTGTAATTTAATGGCAATCCATTCTATAGTAGTTAAGAAAATAGTGGACTGGGGGTGACAACGTCAACTAGCAACGTCACTAGCATTGCAAAAGATTAACAGCAAGAGTACCAATTATACTGGAGATAATCCATTTCAGGAAAAACATTCTGTTTATCGATGATGAAATAAATTACACAAAACAAGCCATGTGCATCCATTGCTACACAAAAATTGAAAATCAAATTATATGTAGTTTCACTTAAAACAAAAAAGAGGAGCAGATGGTTTAGGCTTGAAGCTGAAGACCTGCTCATTCAAATCAGAGCTGAAAGTTGGATGCTGAGCTACTCCCTGTTGCGAGGTTAATTACACCATGATGCAAAGACTGAGACCTGCTGATGACACGACGAGAAGAAGGAAGGAGGAGGATGAGGAGGGGGAAGGGAGGCAGTAATAATGGCTGTAAAGCCATCAAAGCTCCAGTAAATGTTGACTGAGTGTCCTTGAGATCACGGTGGAAGGGAGCAGAGTGTGCCTCTGTGTGTGAACTGACTGTGTGAGCTCGTGTGCATCTATAAGTCAACATGTGCCTATGTGCGCAAGGATCATTATGTGGATGGATGTGCGAGTGCTGGTGAGTGTGCACATGAAGTGTGAAAATGAAAGGCTAAAGAGGGATAAGTGGCCAAAAACAGAAGAAGACAAGTGTGATTAGGTAATGAGGCTTTATAGCTTTACAGATGACACACTTGTGTCTTCTACAAATGCATTATAGAAAAAAAAAAGGATCGAGTCCGTATGAGCGGCCCAGTTATCAGAGTGACACCTTTTCTTGCGAGGTCTTCAAATGTCTGTGATTTAATTAATGAAGTAATGTATTAAATGTGTTTTCTCTTTTAGCTCAGCATCACACATAATTAACCCTGTGAATGAAAACAATCACTCAGACATTGTACCTCGCTGTAAACAGAGCAGTTGAAGTACAAAATGGGTGTTTGTATAGAAAATAATAAAGTTCAAATGTGAATAATACAACAAATACTAAAAATCTTCCTCGTGCTTGCTCTCACGCACACTCTACCACAACAAGCCTGCAGGGTGTGAATACTGTAAGCAACTAACTAATCAGGCAGTCAGCACATGTGCAAATGCAGATAAATGAGCATCAGTGTATGTGCTCAACTTCCACTGCTCACTCTCAGCTGATCACCACCTTGCATCTGTCCTAAAGTACCCGGCAGGAGTACCTAAAATGTGTGTGTGTATGAGTTAGTGTGTGTGCGTGTATGGTGACAGGAGCCTGCCACTCTGTTTATCCCATAATCCGTCCTCTAAGGGCGAGTGTGCTAAACACAGATTGCGCACCCCATGTAATCTACAAGGGCATCGTTGCAAACATACGTGCAGGCACATACATATGCAAACACACACACACACACAGACGTTGGGTGGCCTTCAGCTACATCTGACAAAAATAAATTTACTGTATATTAATTTGTACAAACACATTCATAGATTTTGTGTGTCCAAAAGGAACAAAAATACAATCGAAACACCTGTCTCCTTGTAATGAGAGTACTTGGTGCCCTGCAACAGCATCTGGTAATTCATTCAGCCAATCAATGCTCACACACACACACACACACACACTCATGCACTCACTAATTGCATTGCTGAGTTGCACCAATGCATGCACACACACACACACACACACACACACACAGCTCACCTTAAAGAACAGGTATAATAAGGGATTTATATGCAACTTCCTCTCTATGCACAATTTTGCTCTGAGTGATATGGAGACAAACAGAAACACAAGGACACTCAGGGAGCTTGGTTATAAGCCTCCTTTTGCCTCATTTTCAGCTCAATTTCAGCTGTTAAGATTTATTTTCCATTGTTCTTACTCGTGTTTCTTTCGGCGTTGGGATTTTACATTATAATGATGGAACTGACTACATTTCTGGGCACAGCAGGCTACAGTGATAGTAGGTCAGTGTAAATGGTGAAGAACATCACTGCCACACAATTAAAGTATGCTCTCGCTGAAGCAAAACTGCATCACAGGAGTGCTGCTATACAGCACATGCATGTGGCACACGTGATTAATGAAAAAACTTAACACCCTCACTGCTCGCGGTATTAGCTGTGTTCTCTCACACCCACACACACAAACACATGATGATATGGAAGAGTTCGTCTTGCTCATTAGAGCATCTCTATCCTCAGGTTCTGCGGCCACAGGACAAATGAGCTGATGGTGAAAGGAAGTCTCTTTCCATCTCCCTTCATCTTTTTGGCTTCATCTTTGCTCTCACAGAGCCTTAGAAGCATAGTCTCTGTCCATCTTTCCCACACTGCCTTTCCCCATCCATGTCTCCCTCTCGTTCTCCTTTGTTTGTTTCTCTTTCTGCCTCATCACACATCCTTTGCCATGCCATCAACCCTGAGTTGTATAATGCA
This sequence comes from Nannoperca australis, assembly GCA_036023655.1. Taxonomy (NCBI): domain Eukaryota; kingdom Metazoa; phylum Chordata; class Actinopteri; order Centrarchiformes; family Percichthyidae; genus Nannoperca; species Nannoperca australis. The sequence continues at coordinate 5,503 of JAVQJD010029611.1, read as the reverse complement.
TGTACCACTAGAGCTGCTTTCTTTTCTTTGTCTGAAGCCTTTCATCTCTTCATCTTCACCTACGGGCCTCCATGGTACCACAATGACTCAAACATTTACGGACCCCAGTGGTCCTAATTAGGCTAAATAGAATATTGAGAGAACACAATTCTTTTGTGTCTACCGTCCATAAGGATGCTTTATGCGCACTTGGAAAGTCACAGGCAATTTACCCGAGGGCTGGTGTTTTCCACAAAAAGCCCTTTTCAGCATAGCTGGTCTACAGCACTCGAAGTGGGCCATGCATCATCCCACTCCGCAGAGGACTGCAGAGTGCTTGAGAAGCCAGAAGGCTAATGTTGTCTATCATATCACGTCTTTGAATTTGTATTATTTAAGTCAGTGCTTCATATTCAGACCTTGAAAGGCAGAGCTCTTGCAATGCTGAACATGTTTGCTAATGAGAGCTGCCAAACATCAGCGCTGTCCTTTTCACCTGTGAACTTGTGGATAAAATCTAAATCTGTTGGTACTTATACGCTTATTTGTTTTCTTGCCTAGAGTGAGATGAGAAAATTGATACCACTCTCATACAGTATCTGTCCATTAAATATGAAGCTACAGGCAAGATATGGTTAGCTTAGCTTAGCACAAATCCTGTAAATGGGGAAACAGCTAGCCTGGTTTGGTCCACCTTTTACCATCAAACATAACAGCCGCTTCTACCGGCTAAGACATGGTCTGACAAATCCCCTTGTAAAACCACAGATTTTTGTTTTTTCACTTTGGTTTTTGTACAGATTAAACAAAAAAGATATATAAGATAAGATTTATTAACAAGCTTCAGAAGTGTTCATAGCATGTTCAGCTAAATTAACCTCCTGACTGTAGCTTCATATTTAACGTGCAGTCATGCGAGTAGTATTGATCTTCTCATCTAGCTTTCAGCAATAAAGCAAATGAGCAACCCTTGAGCGCTTATCAGCAATTCTGTTTTTAATACCATGTCTGAACTATATTAGCTTTACAGTTTATAATAACAACAAACAAAATTGGAGAAATAAAAAGTATATCTTTAAACGCTGACATTCCAAGAACTCTACTACAACAGCCAACAACTACATACTGTATCTTTTTTGCATGAAACAGAATATAAAGAAAGGTAATCTTGCACTGAAACTCAGCTGAATACTTCCTTACTGCCCATATTGTATTTTCCACAGATTTTATTATCCATCCCACACTCTCAGCAGAGGAAGAGAGTGTCATATTCCTTCAGAGGACAAGACAAGCTTTGAAGAGGCCCCTTTTCTCTGCCCAATAGCAGTCCCAAGGGTAAGGATATTTCATATGAGAAAGTGAAATGGTCCGATGACCCAACCCCAGTCTGGCACTGTTACATCCCTGTTCCACAGAACATAAAAGCCAACGTGTCCCTGTAATGTGCATTAAACTGGAGACCTTCAGCAATGAATAGTGCTTGACAAGGTACAAAAAGGTTAGTAAATGACTTTCATCTGTCTGCAAAAGCAGATGTGTGTCTAGTATCTGAGTGTTTTTCCCCTCATTTGGATTAGAGAATCCAAGGTCAGAGATATGTCTTGCTGATGTTCCTTCACTAAAACAAAGAACTTTAACATAATTTATTGTTTGCGCCTCACAAGCACCTGCCTCTGCTGGTTACAGATGTTTAATTGATAACAACAAGCACTGCTTCAGTGATCCAATTAGGATGATACACCTGCAGGCTGCAACTACACCTGCTTCTTTTGCAAAACTGTGTCAAGCACTTTTGTGACTATTGAAATAAATACACAAATAAAAACCACCCAAATAACAAGACAACAAGACTTGCTTTGGATACCTGTGCCGCAAGCTAACTGCGCAGCGTACATCTACTTGTACAGTAGGTGCATATGACCAAATCATATAGCATTAACCAGTGCCAAAGCCAGAATCCAAATGCAGAAAAGGAAAAGTGAACTCAGTTACACCTCTACGTGGGAGGTTATACAAGAACCTTATCGTACTTCCATTTCTATTATCCGGTGGAGAACGCAAGCAAGCTGGCAGCAGCTCCCACTCTTGTTTATTTGCCTTTATAGATTTTTTTTTCTCTCTCTCTCTCCCTTTCTTTTTTTTCCTAATAGATCCCGGCACTGTGCCACCTGCCAAATTGTGGTGGTAGAGAGAAGAGCAAAATAAATAAATACAGCCCGTGTGTGTGTGTGCGTGTGTGTGTGTGTGTGTGTGTGCAAGTGTGTTGGGGTTTGTGGCATACCAAAAGACAATGTGTGTATGTGTGTGAATGAGAGGGAATGTTGTGGACTTTCACAGTTTATTTGCGTGCTGCTGTCAAATGAGCGCACTGTACCAAAAAATAAAAAATAAAAAAATTTTTTAAAAAAGAGCAATCAGCAGGCCATGGCATCGAAGGCTGTCTGGCAAATCAAAACATAAACCAGAGTCTTATTGAATTGTCTTGTTGTGTCGTCCCAGCATAGTGTTTTTAAAAGTGACCCGGTGTGGCTGAAACGAGGCCAAATGGGCCATCACAATCAATTAAGAGCTTGTGGGTCTGTTTACTTGTTTGCTAAGCCAAACGGGGACTACCATTCTCCACGGTCAATAAAGAAAAAAAGAGAAAGAACAGATATTTGCAAAAAAAAAAAAAAAGAAGGGCAATACAAATGGCGAGAGATGTGGAGATTATGCTTTTAGAGAGCTGAGAGGCTCAACGGCCCGACATGCAGAAAATCATAAGCCCGCATAACAAATCTCTTCAGTTTGCCGCCCCATTCAGCTCTCATAGTGTGCTATTATAATGAGTGCTTCTAGGGCCATCACCTTTTAAAAGTGACTCACATCCTGATGACCACTGCAAGCTGGATTGCCACTTCACTGAAGTAGAGTAAATACAGGGACATGTTAGTTTATTTATTTATTCTTTTTAACTTCTGCAGCTACTGAATAAAGCCCAACATTGTGATAATCTGACTTTTTAAATGCATAATATTGTCACAAGCAGTTCTGTTTCCGTGCCATATTTTCATTTCAGGGGCTTTGAAAGGGATTTGTTTTCTAAAGATGCATTCGGTTACCCATATGGGCATTGTTAAGCTGTAAATTACCTTAGTAATGGTGAGTTTTCTTTCAAGCCCGTGAAGAAATGTGCATTGTTTTTAACCAGGATGAATTGTAAAATAAAATTACAGCGCGGTTTCTCATTAGACTTATTGTCACTTTATATCAACATGAAAAGTGAGCAATCCATTCAGAGGCATTTACAGGAGGAAACATTTGAGTCAATGTTTACTGAATGTTGTCACATTCAAAGCAAAGCAGTAAAATAATGCAAGCTCATTATAGCGCACCTGGGACGAAGGAGATGAGACTACATAGTCATTTGCTTTGTCTATATGTGTTTTTTTGTGTGAAAGAGAGAGTGAATGATGTGTGTGGGATGATACATTTGCTTTATATTCCCCTGCAAACACCTGTGTGAACTGAAATACAGGGTAACCATTTGTGCTATAAGTCAGGTTCCTGCACACAAAACCCAACACATGGCAACATTTGCTGAAGTTGATCCGGGGATCATGAAATCAGATGTTCTTTGGTTATTATCTATGCATTCAACAGGATGAACCTTTTTGTCAATAACTGATCACATGTAATGCCTTTTTTCATGTTTTGTGTCTTAAACATTTGTTTTTAAAAATGTTCACTGAATATGTCTTGTGGCCTTTTGTCTGTTGTGACATCACGTTTTATGCTTTCCTAAACTTCATTTCCCCATTGGGTAAAATATACAGCAAGTATCTGTTTTGACAGGGTGCAATAACTGCTTAGTAGCCTTGGGTATATCTAATTGCTTCATTTTATGGTGATGTATGCACAAGAAAACTTCTGTAAACAAGTACAGACATTATCATACTAACAGAGCAACCCAAGTGTGAAGTAACTGCTCCTGGCCAAGAATATTCTGGCACAAACCCCACCCCTAAAACCATTAATTGACTGTTCTTTAAGCCCTACCCCCCTTAGTTACCGTTGCTACGCCCGTTAAGTTTTCTGGTTTTGCCTGGCACAACAACAACCGTGACAGATTTGACACTCAAAATTCAGCCATTTTAGAAACAAATGGTCCTTGATTTACGACACACGTAGACAAAAAGGCCTTTCATTTCCAGCCGCTGACTATTCATCTTGCCATCGTGCCACTGTCTCTAGCAGATTTGATCAGCTGTTGCTAACTAGCTACTTAAGCTAACGTTTGCGCCATGGTTAAAATGCTTTCTCCTGATGAGTTGTTAATTGTCCAGCTGACTCATGTTAAAACAAGAACCTTGTAGAATGGCTCTTAAATATGCTCTTGATGGCAACATACATGATGTCATTCTAAAAATTGAAGTTACAGCTACATGTTCAAGACAAAACAACTTTTATACCAGCTGATGATCTGCATTGTTCTTGTATTGCTGTGTAGCCTTATTCTGTCCCATTATAAATATGTTTATAATAATGTTTGGCTGCCTACTTTACTCCATACTTGGACAATATGCTGTACCGTTTATATTGTGAAACTGTATTTTTCACTTTTAACATTACAGGAAATAAAATGTTTTGTGTCTGGCGAATGTAACGCTATTTCCTCCTATCACTACATACGCTCCTATGTAGTGAAGAAATACTTCACAGTGAATGTGCAATTGTGAGGTGGACTTTTTGTTTAACGTAACCCCACAAAATTCAATCTTCTCATCTAACTCTGAACAAGAAAGACAAGATAAACTATTCCTTTAAGTGTGATGCCGTTGGCTTATCATGCGCACATGGATCTGCAAACCCACATATCCAGACATTCAAAATGAGATATCCAGATATGTAAACTTGCCCGAACAAAAACACAAGAGATGAACGACACAGACGGAGCACCAAGTCTCCCTAAGGCCACCAGAGGTGTTGATGGAGAAGAGAAAAAAAAAGCAGAGGGGAGGGGAGTGTCTTCTCCTTTACCAGCCAGACAGATTGTATCAGTGCTTGCTTGCTTCGGCCCTGCAGTGCCATCAGAAAGGATTTGATAAGAGTGTGACAAGCTAAGGCAGCGAAGGTCAGGACATGACAGCAACGAGGGCAACAACAGCCTCAGTCACTGTGCTGGGGAGGGAGACTGTTGGGGGTCGGGGTCAAAGATGAAGTGATCAGCCAAGGCAAAAGATGTTTCTGCTTTAGAAGATTTACCGCTTCTGAGGCAAATTGTTTGGCAAGTCTTGTATCTGATTCAATTGTACAAATGTGCAGGGGATGGAAAAAGCATTTGAGAGACAGATGGTTTCAAACGCAACTTGACAGTTTTTACCATTAAAGAAATGTGGAAGCCATTTAAATACTGGCACTGGATTTATGTAGGACTGGGACTTCTTCTTCAATGACATGGATGGGGGGGGGGGGGGATAAAATGTATCATTACAATTAAATGCTAAATTTTATTTTTGTTCAACTGCCCTTTTTACTTTTTCTT
>JAVQJD010029605.1:0-11520 GCA_036023655.1 Nannoperca australis | reverse complement strand
AGCAGACACTTTTATCCAAAGCGACTTCCAAATCAGGAGCAACTGGGGGTTCAGTGTCTTGCTCAAGGACACTTCGACACACGGACAGGAGGAGCCAGGGATCCAACCACCAACCCTACAATTGATGGACGACCTGCTCTACCTCCTGTGCCACAGCCGCCCGCACAGCCCATGATGATTCATGTATGTTATACATATATGAGAAAAGTTGAAATGGACTACCCTGACGGTCACCTCCAGTCACCTGACCGTTTGCCATGATGTGATTACGACGGTAATCATTACACGGCCCTCGGCCATGTTTCATTACTCTCTGATGTATATCAGATGTCACAATCCCCTTAGGCTTCACAAACATGGAACTGCCAGCAGAGGTTCAAAGCACTGCAGCAGACAGGTAACTGCTGACTCCAGGAGCTGGTAGCGGTTTAACGTCTCTGTGGCTTTAATGAACATCAATATCAGTCTAAACATGCTGCTATCTTGGATCAAACGGTAGTACAGCTAGGGAAAAAAGAATGTATTAGGCATTTTGTCCTGTCCATGCTGTTCCGGTATGTAAACACATTAAAAATACTGTTCCAGTATGTAAACACATTAAAATGTGCTTTATTAAAAAATGCCAAAGCTTTATTAATTTGTATTCGTGTCGGCCTAGCTGCCACTGCAGCGTCACGATATGGGAGCTCCCAGTGAAACTTGTGAACTTAGAACAATGTCTTCTGTCTGGTTTGCTTAAAGAAGTCATTCATTGTCAGTTTGGAACTGGATAGCAGTTGACAATCATATCTGTTTCACACCATGATATCCAGTTGGCTGTCTGACAGGAGCTGTGACAGTGGCCAGTAATTCAAAGAGCCTGATGAGGAACTTGAGCAATATGCAACACAAATCTAACTTGTCCAAGCTGTAATCACATGTTACCAGGCAGGGGTCAAAGGGCCGAGCCACTGACACAGCAAAAATCTTTTTTTTCTAACAACACCACTCACTGTAATCAATATGTCAAGCTCGTTTCTGACGTGTTCCCTTCTATCGTGGCCTGAAATCCACAGTTATATCCGAGTGATGAAACAGAGTGCTCTCACAGCATAAGAAATGTACGTCAAAAGAAGAAAGTCATCTCAGTAGACAGGCAATAAATCTGCTGAAGATTTAGAATGAATGTCAGTGCTGTGTACTGAGGCTCAGGCATGAATTTCAGATGGCTTGTTTGAAGGTTCAACACATCAATCTTTTGAACTGAGCCAACATGGCTGATCTTATCCCCCAATTGTAGTTTGTAACAGAGATATTGGTGTTGGTGTAATCTAATTTCAGTGCAGACACACCAATTACATGTTTGAGGTAGGTTTGTCCACCTGAGAGAACTGGCACATTTATTACAAAATGTGTCCCTCTCCATGGTCACAATAGCAAATTCCAGTATTGGTCCGGTCCTTTGTTTGACCACACGTGGCAGTATGGAACAATGTTTAGATGAGCAGGTTACTGTTTTTTTTTTGTATCTTATCTTCTACTAGCAAATGCTAGAGTACTTGCATGTACAGTTGTTCATTACTCAATTAGTCAATCGGCAGAAAATGAATCGGCGACCATTCTGATAATTAAATAAATGCTTTCGTAATTGTTCAAGCCCAAATGTCAAAAACATACTGGCTCCAGCTTCTCAAATGTTGGCAGTCGCCTAAAATGACTTTGGATGTGGATAACTCGCAGTGCAAACAAGGTATCAAGGTATCGTACAAATGTGATTTAAAAGAATGCAATTAACAAATTAACTCTAACCTCATCTAAACCTGGAGGCAAAACACACCTACCCTTTTGAAACGTAATAAAGACTAAAGACAGCTTTATTTGCACTCTGCAGCAGTAATCAACTCCAGTTACAATACAAAAGGAGCAATATTACCCGCTATAACACTCTCTATTCTCTGCCAACTGTCTGAGCCTCCCTTCTGCCCTCAAAAAGTCTTAAACACAGATGTTGATATGATGGCATAAGAATTAATGAAATGACAGACTATCAACAAAGAAGTGAAAAAGAGGAACATTTTTGCTTGCACAAACCACTTCCTTTCAGTGAATGAAAGAGCTGTCCAAGAAACCGCAGTTTCATGAAATACCACCCACTCGATCTCTGTGAGGCTGCAACCTAAGATTACAGCTGTACCTTGTGTATCCTGCACTGCAATAAAATCAGATGGCGGAAAGCCGTGAGCACTTGCCCTTCACAGCAAAAAACCCAATGAGACCCAGCATCACGCCCCCACCACAGCACTGTAACCCAGGCAAGCCTCCTGGCTACCACGCAGGTAAAGCCACATATCACAACTCAGTTCAGCCTGGTATTAGCCAGAGCCATTGCTTAGTTACTGGTTCCTTAGTTCCTGGAAATGTCACTTAGCAGCATGCTTGGTAATTGTCTTTCTAAATGAATCCCCGGCTTCTTTGCAGAGTAAAATGAAATTGCCGGTACTCTATTCTGTCTAGACATCCAAGAGCCTCAAGGCAGGTTATTAAGTTAGATTATTGATTACCGAGAAAAAATCCTTATTCAAATGTCACATGCAGAAAAGGAGACAGCATTAATATAGCGACAGCTTGCGCACACATCCATCTGACTGTAATGGTTTCATCTTAAATGTCATTGTGTCTCAGCATTAACGGCCATAAAGCTTACTTCTTTCGGTTAGTGCCAGGCAGAGCTTGAATGGCCATCTGAGAAATTCTGTTCGCTTGAATTGAAATTGAGGTTTTGAACGGGAGCTGTCCGAAAGCGTGCCAGAGCAGGAAAGTGATTCCCCTGATGGGATGACAGATGGGCAGGGAGTGGCTCTGCTTGTTCTCTCTGCAGCCTGAGAAGCACAAGGGCGGGATGTGTGTGGCAGAAGCCACCTTGTTTTTATTCATGTACTAGACCCTTAAAAAGGACGGCTAATTGCTAATGTCAAGTTTTTCTGCACACCACAACAGAAAAGTGTCTATTTTGGATCTTGCTGTTTTACAAGCACCAATGTACAAAATACTAAGGCAGCAAATGTTAAGGCAGTGCTGACCGTCACTTTCGCTAGATACATTTACAAATGGCAGCACAATATATCAGCTATGGTCTATTAATGACATGGCAAATACGGTTCTGCAAAGATACATGTAAACATCTCTGCACAGAGAAGGGTGTTAATGGGTACCAACAACATGTTGTGCGGACCTGAGCCTCAAACAAGTTGCTGTTGATCCAGCTTCAGGTTTGAAACGTAAAGAAAAACTTTTACGTGATATAAGAAACGGCCACACAAACGTCTACAAACAACACCCCTGCACATTTGGATATGTGCAGCTTGAGGAAACATGTTTCAGGTGTAATTAAATACCAAATGTCAAAATGATTTATGGCTCTCAGCAAGCAAGTGCAAAGACAATTGATCAGAGAACAAAGTCTTTCCAAATCTAAAATCAGGTGTGTTTCTGTGGTTCAACAAGACAAGCAGGGTCTTCTCTGATAAAACAATCTCGCCATGTGTGGCATTTTCATTTTCTGTTGTCAGAATCTCCCAGTTAAACTTTCATTCATGTCACATCAATAATTTAAATGTATCAACTTCGAGCATTCAGCTCATAAAAATAAAGTATGCAAAAGTCAGTGGGCTGCACCTGTTATGTCAATGCATCAGATACATATTTAATTAGCATTTCAATTACTGTTTATTTTACTTTCAGGTTGTAGAAACAAGTTGTGGACATTAACTAAGCAGACACTCAACACCCGACAAAAGGTGATTACAGATCTCAACTGCATTCAATACTGCATTAAGAGTCAATCATCTGCCAGCAAACCCTGAGCTTAATAACTGCTGTATCCTGCTGCACATCTGTCGATACACAGCGCAGCGCTACACCTTCAGTACACATATAGAGCATGAAAATGCAACATGAAAAGGATCGTCAGTCAACATGAACACTGTTGTGAAGCAAAGGTGTGACCTGTCAGTGAGGCACGGCAGGTTGGCTGATGGATAGCGCCGATGACAGAATGGGAAAAAGTGCAAGTTCAGCACTGTTGCAATAATGATCTTCAGTGAGAGCGCTGACTGTTGCAGCATCAGGCTAATTCCAGCGTGTCCATTTACTGTCTTTAACTGAGATTTCTCAGCACATCAGACATCCCTACAGCCAAAACATAGTTATTTTACAGGATATTCAAAGTGTGATTTATTTGATAATCTATATTCAAAAATATGTGTGGAAAGATAAGAAGATAAGAATCACTGAGTACGAGAAAATGCAGTTATCAGTTAAATTATGTTATCTGACATGCAGTTTGATTTATAAATGACGGCTGATACAACACATACACCTGTCTATATATATATATATATATATATATATATATATGTGCCACTATATGCCACTCTCCAGAGAGAAAGCTGTGCTTATATCTCATCTGGAGAGAAGAAGAAAAGCTCTCAGGAGAGAAAGCGGCAGCCTTTTGGTATTTGGATATTGCACTAATCCATATTGCATTTTGGATCATTTTCCAATTCACTGGGCAGAAAACACAGGCAAGAAAGTGTGGGAAGCTGAGAGACATGTCGGTGTGCATACAGTACGTGCTGCATAGCTCAGGTGCACTGTACGTGTAAGATCCCCCTGAAACCAAATCTGATCTCTGCACCGTTGGAAATGAGACACCGCGTTCCAGCATGGAAAAATAAGACCAGCCCTATCTCCCCACCAGTCTTTTGACTTTGTGACTCTATGGAGGTGTCACTGGAATAGGTCTCACTGATGTAAGATCACAGTTAATCAAGAATGTGCACAAACGGAAATACTGACTCAACAGCAAACGTCAACCTCCAGAGGTGTGCACAAAGCTAGGAAAACATTTCTTACCTTAATGGTCAATTGTCTTCACTTCAGTGTTGTTTCTTTACATTCCACGTCTCATGGAACTCTGTAATCAGAACAAACAATCTGTGATTCCTTCATATCTTTGCCAACAAAAGAGAAATATCCACCAGCCCAAACACTCCGGAGAGTGAAAAGGCTTACAGAGTGATCCTCCAAGACGTGAGTTAGCCAAATCCTACACATCGCCGCGGCTCTGCCAAAGGAAATTCACATGGCCACTGATGCATGCATGTACTGCCAAGTCAGGGATGACATGGGAGGAGTCTCAGAGTTCAAGAGAGAAAATCCCCGAAGGAGGTGCAAGGTTTTCTTGTCAATGCAAACCGATGTTAGATTTTCATGTGACCAGCTTACCACTAAAAGGCTTAGTACGCTAATCCTTTGGCCAAATGAAGTGTCTAATTTAAGGCTTAGGTTGGCCAGAGGAATCAAAGAGAGTTTATAGTATGAACCTTGCTAGACTTTCAAAAGGCCAGGAGTACACTATCTCTCCGTTTAGGAATGCATTGATGAAAAGCTCAGCTCCATATGGGATTCAGGTATTCCCTTAATCATCTCTTTGACTACTTTACTCTTCATGCAACGAGGCATATTATTTATTTACACCTGCGGTGCTTCTACAGTAAAAGAAAGCTTTCAGGCGATATTGGCAACACAGCTTGGCCAAGTTAGTTATTATTATCGCTCATTCTTTAACTCAAGATGTCAGAATCCTGGCAGCAAAAGTAAATAATTTGCAGCGAAGGTGAAGATGAGAAATGCTGTTGTGAATGTGTGAATACATTTAGCTGTGAACATCTGCGACAGTGGACGAGAAAGAGCATGCATGCATGCTTAGCACACCTGTGCAGAAACTTCACCTAAAGAAAAAAAATTTTAAAGGCTATGAATCACCCTGGCCTCGGTGTGTGAAGATCGAAGTTAATTATATTCCATTACACATCACATGCAATAATTTCACACTGAATAGGATCCCTGCCTCTTTGTATTGGATCAAATAAAGTAAATTGAATAATGCTTCACATCTGTGCCTTTTCACACACATAAACACACCAATACACAGACATGCTGTGTACACACATCAACATGACAACATGTGTCAACAAATATAATTCAGAAATAGATGAAAATGAAAACACTGAGATTGGGGCTACAATGGCTTCCATTCTCTTAATTTCTTTGATTAGTTGATGGATTATCAAGTTGAACCTCGCAATGCATATCAGAAGGCAGCATGACTGACAGTAAAGTAACTGAGAAGAATTCAACACGAGATGAGTAATGCTAACTTTAGCAGCTAATGCTACTTCCAACTGGCCCTCAACTCCTCCTGGTTATTAAAGCCCATTGAAGTGCACACAGCACTACTGAATACTAAATTAAAGCTTAAGTGCAGGACTTTTACATAATGAAGATCCATTACATTCAAGCCATTGGCAGACGAATTCACTTAATGCAGATTAAGCCTCTCACCGCCAGTAAAATCTCTCTGCATTTCGCAGCATACCAGAGTTTTTAAAATTTGGTGTGTGTGGCGACATTGCTACACCGATAATGATGCCTTTTTACGTCAACCAGCAAAGATTGGTTTGCCCAAGAGTCACGTAGAGAGAGTGTTGCATCAACAGAAGCTCAGAATGCTCCACCTTTAAGAAAGAGGACATTGACCCGGGAATAGAGGTAAACAATACCCACCAATTTAGGAACTAATTGAGAAGCTATCTGTTAGTGTCACTGTCCATGTTTACAAACCATGTTTCTATGGCATTTTTAATGCCATCCCTCAATGAATACACTCATTGGCCACTGTTACTTCCCTTAGGCATCGCCTTCTTTGGAGTAAATAATGTAGGAAAAAATTGAAATACTGCAAATATTTTGCACCTCATCACAACTACAGTAACCACTTACAGATGATAATTTTCAAAGTATATGCCACCTCACAATTTCAAAGGCACTGAAGCCTATTTTGGGCCTTTAATATTTAACAGAACACACTGGAGAGGTCAGGGCTTCAATGATTTGTCACAGAATGGTTGCTTTACTTGAGCATTATTACCAAGAGACTGAGAAACAACTCCACAGCTGACCTCTTCCATAATGCAGGTCTAAGGTGAAGTGCTCAGGTGAATGACTCTTGAAGCAACACTACTGGTTTCTTTTCATTACCAGCTATGGTGATTCATTGTGGTCATGCATCTAATTATCTGGCTTAATCCATATGCTAAGCCAGCTCTCAGCCACTCTGGGAGGGATAAATATGCATCGGCACAGGCGGGACAGATAAGATGACCAGCTGTTTGGGGGCGGGGTTAAACCTGACAGCACACCAGCCCATTAGTATATCACTCTTCCTACAACAAGCAAGTTAGATTTAAGACTTTTTAAGACGTATTTAATGCCACTCAAAAGATTTAAGATTAACTTTACAATCACCTAAACGGAAGAAGAAAACAAATTATAACAGTTTTATCTGAACTGCATGCAAAGGTTTGGGCAATTGCACAGTCCGGGGAACACTGCGCAAATTAAATCTTCTACATCCTCATTTGATTTATATGATTAGTGTTTTGTCACTGTGTTCAGACACCACCATATCTCTGGTTTCCGTGTAGGCGTACACCTGAATGTTGTGCGGAGATCCGTTGTTGGAAGACGTAAAACAGAACTGGGCAATACCTGGCATCTGTAGGCGGAAGGACTTCGGCATTTTGTGTTTCTCACCCTTTCAGCCATGACTCAAAATCTGGGTTATCCAGCCAATATTCATTAAACACTTTTCACACATCAATGGTGTCGCTAGCGCATCGGCTTGCAAGAGCCGTCGACGGTGTGCATCCCTGCAGCAAACAAATTAGTTGTTTGTTCTGCAGTCTTGATCTGCGGGGCATTTGGTATATAGTAAAAAAAATAGAATGTTACCAATTATTTTGATATTTTAAATTGCAATGTCAGAAAAATATATTAATAACATTCAAGGTCCCATATATTAGCATTTTTAAGACATAGATTTAAGACTTTTTATGGATCCGCGGGAACCCTTGTGTATGCTCTGTTTTATTTTAACCAGACAGAGAGAGATACAGGTTAGTATTGCAAATAGGAAACGTACAGTAGTCTGTCAATCCTGTTCAAAGGCCAACTGTACAGCAACATGTGAAAAGCCTCTTATTCAGCACTAGTGCTGAGTATCATAACCTCAATACTTTTGTGGTACAGACGGAAATGTGCCATTGGATATCTGGCCAGATTCGTAATCTTCTGTACTTATTCTTCAATCCGACAGATCCTGATTTGAATCAAAATGTTGCAAGTTTTAGACTTATTTATCTTATACAGGCCAAGTTCTTGCCAGGCTGCTCGTTTTTGGACAATATTTAAGATTAAATAACTGAGAATCCCCTTTTTTTCAGGAACCAAAAACATGATATTCAGCCCTATTCTGCAACCTACTGTAACCAGTTGTATTGTTCATATATTGCACCCCATCTGTGGTTGTGTTTTAATGCAGTAGTAAAATTACACCATAGGTAAACATTATTTCCGTCATTTGTTTGAGCAAATACAAGATAAGCCGTGAACAGAAATCCCATGTGACAGAATAATATTCCTTTGAGCAATGCTGATGTGTGACCGCTGACAGTCACTGAGACAAGTACTGACAGAAAATACAGAAAAGGGACATTCGGTTAGTCAAATAGAAGGAGGAGCATAAAACCATCAAAATATTGCCCTTCCTCTACTTTGCACTCTCGTGGCCCGGAAGAGACAGATTGAATTTCTTTGTCTACAACTTAACATGCCTACACGTGAGCTCCAGTCTTGTGACACGCTTTAGTGCACAGCGACACACAGCCACACACATATGTTGACATTTAAGATTAAGGTATGGGTCATATAGCAAGGTTTTGAAAGCTTTAAAGAATATAAAGTGTACCACATTCTGAATAAAAGAGGGGGAAAACATGAACTCATTTCATGTCTGCAAATGTTACACACTGAGGCATTTACTTAAAGGAATAGTTAAATAGCTTTTTTTGAATGACAGATACCTTACGTCTGTCCGTCTACTCATTTGAACAGTTAGTAGGGATGGGCATTAGTAGGGCACGTTTTGAATGTCATTATTCCTTCAAGGTATAGAGTAAATACTTTTTTTTTTTTTGCTTTGCAGAATGATGACCAGGCATAAGAGTGATGTATGGAAGTATTTGGACAAAATAAAGAACAACAGCGATGACAGATAATGTGCAATCTCTCATCGCCGCATTTGCTAGCAGTGTTAGCACGTGCCGTTGTAACCAGGTCAGAGAAGATTAGCCAACTTGTGACTGGAGATATGCTTCCGTTAAGCTTTGTGGAGGGAGAAGTGCTCCGCCAGCTGATGGCCGCAGCTACGAGGATGGAGAGGATGTATGAGGAAAGCGCAGTGCATCTGAGGGCTGTCTGCAAAGTGCTGAAAATGTAGCTATTACTACAGACGTGTGGACAGCCCTCACCATAGACACGTGTTTTGTACATGTATTTTTTTCACTCTATAACAATTAAATGTGAGTACTGTAAATTAATTAAAATACTCATCCCTAATTGATAGCAACATGTCTTACAGATGGTAGACACTTGCTAGCCTAGCCAAATTAAGGCTCCAATCAATAGTACAACAGACTTTTTAAAAGAAATAGCTCATTTTTCAAAGATAACATTGATATCAATCTCATGTCTGTGTGTTAACTACATAGCCAGAGTTAGGACATTAGTTAGCCCCGCTGCCAAACAAGACTGAAAGCAAAAGAAAAGTCCAAAGTGAAAAGAAAAAACCTAAAGCTCACCAGTGAATACATTGTATTGTGTATGTTTAATCTGCAGACATTTTTGTTCTCGTTTAATTAAATCTATTTGTCAAGGACCATGTACAAAAACCATCAAAGAGAAGAGATTCTTTGTTCCAGATATAGCAACTGGCTACTTTCCATCTGTGGTCCCTACGCAGGCAGACACCAACAAAAGACAAAAGACAAATGTTTGAGGGAGTTACGTCCTGTACTTATGTCTGTTTGGGCATGGATTAAACCAATGACATTCATTGTTTTGACTATTAAGTTTTAGTAGTAGCATGCATATTTCTAGACTTTGGACAGAGCCAAGCTAACCGTTTCTCCTGCCTACAGTCTTTATGCTAAGCTAGGCTAAACATATACTGACTCTAGCCCCATTCTTTAAACACAGAAACGAGATTATTGTTGATATTTCATCTGACTGTCACAATAAAAGCAAATGAGCATATTCTGGAAAAGGTTGAACTATATTCTTTTAAACAGAGATTTGTATTATAGGTTCTTGTAGCCTTAATGTAGCTATGCTAACAAGTTTCTACCATCTCTCAGAAGACACATCACTGATCAAGTCTTTTTCTGAGTGTAAAAGAGTGGAAAGCATCTACGGACCTTTACTGCAGAACAGAGGACAGCCGACCATTAACAATGCAACCGAATGTCATGTTACAAGAAGGCGAGCCCTAAGGACAGTCTTAAAAATCCAGCGGTCAGAAAAAATCTCCCTAACTACTTCTAAAATACAAAAATGTGTATGTGACTGAAAAACAGAAAAAGGAATGCCATTCTTGGACGAGTTACACAAAAAGTTATGCTTTATGGGATGTAACCATGTGTTTCATTTCAACAAGAGAAAAGACTCAGTGATTAGGACTAACAGCCAAATCCACAGTTGATGCTGATTCTCTTTGAAATGCACAAATTGAGTTAGAAAGACCACTGGACTAAAGTTTGTTGTTTTATTAATGCTGTTTCATTTAAAGCTGACAATGCATTGTGAAACGGGAAGGCTGTCACATGTTCACACTAAGCCTGCTCATCTGCGCTGCAGTCATGCTCATAATAGTGAGGGACAGCATATTTTCTGCAGGATTGTTGAATCATTTAAATACATGTATCAAGCCAATGTATCAGGAATAAGAACTTCACTTCCTATGTTTCATGTAAAGCTGTTTCGTACTTAGTGAAGTATTGTCTCTTTATCTCCCTGCGAGTTTGACAGAGTATGTCTAACAAATTGGCATGCCAGTCCTGCAGACCAACGTTCTGCAAGCTGTGACTGTGATGCTTAATCTTCACAATAAAAACATCTCTCTTGTAAAATGACAGCATCTCCCAAAACTAGACTGCAGCCATTGTTAATCTTTTCAGACAAATCTGACGTATGGAACCGAGCTGTTTGTCAAAAGCTTAATATTATGAACAACATCACGCCTCTCTATTTTAAAACGAAACTGGACCGTACAATAATGAAAAAAACTATGCTTTTGTTAGTGTCTAGCCCACCTGTAGTCCACTTGTACTTTAAGCATGTTTTTAAATCATTTATAATTTATTATTATTTATAAGAGCTCAGGTCCATTCATGCTTTTTTTGTGCAAAACTAACATATCTTTATCTCCATGTTGTGTAGCCTACAATTTTTTTAAATGACAGGATTTTTTGCACATTTTTATCCAACACTGAATAATCATTTTAGGCATGTTTATAAAGCAAAAATGCTTCTCAAATGTACTGTTTCACTTTTCTTTGACCCTAAATAAATAATGTTCTTGTT